>JAUKPQ010020966.1:0-10302 GCA_032273045.1 Chloridella minuta
CCGTCGCCAGTGAAATGGCTGGAAGACCGCGAGACGCTCAGCGCCGCCGAAAAGGAAAAAATCCTCTGGAAGAATCTTTCCGAGCTGCTCGATATCCGTTGAGCAGCCCGGGCGCGGCGAATTACCCGCCGAAGGTGTAGCGGCTGCCGACGTTGGAGTAGACCACCTTGTCCGGCATGTTCTGGCGCAGCATGTCGATGAAACGCTCGCCGGTGCAGTGCATCGGTACGATCACGTCGGGGTTGATCGCCTGCAGTTCCTTCAGTGTGTGCTGCAGGTATTCCACATTCGCAGGCCCGAGGTGGAAGCCGCCCATTACCGCGTGCACCTTGTCGACATTCGCGGCTTTCATTGCGCTGCGCACAGTATTGATGATGCCGGTGTGGCCGCAGGATGAAATCACCACCAGTCCCTTGCCTTTGACGATATAGCAGGTGGCGTGTTCGTCGGGGTGGCTGTCCTTCACCAGTTTGCCCGCGCGTTCGGCCTCGCTGAAATGATCATCCACCACCAGCGAACCGCCGGTGACTTCCTCGAAGGACGTACGCTCGATGTATCCCGAGGTGAAGGCGCCTTCCAGCGCCTGCGGTTTCGGGCAGCACATCGGCATCACTTTCTGTGCTTCGAGCGCGGCGCGGTCCAGCGTGCACCACTCCAGCGTCTCGCCGCCTTCCTTGACCCACTTGGTGCGGAATACCGTTTCGCCGCCGACATACAGTGCGATGTCGTCGCGCATCTGCCCGCGGTGCTGTTTCACAAAACCCTGCAGCCCGCCGAAATGGTCGAGGTGACCGTGGCTGAGGATCAGGCCGTTGATCTTGCCGGGTTCGATACCCAGCAGATCGAAGTTGCGGTTGATGATTTCCGGCGTGTAGCCGAAGTCGAGCACGTATTGCGCCTTCGCGCCGTCCTTCTCCGAAGCGAGATGCAGCGACAGGCCCCATTCACAGGCGAAGGTGCTTTCGGGGCGGCCGGTGATGCGGCCGACATGTTCAATCTTCACATGCGGATGCGCCATGCGCGGCAGGAAACGTTCGTAACGCGAATCGACCAGCACGCGTACGGTCAGGGCATCGACTACGGGCGGGGTGAAGGGGTGGGCAGCGTTCATTGCGGCAGGTCTCCTCGGATGCGGTGCCGGTCAAATGCCGGCTGACAGCCGTGATCCTAGCACTCCATGCGATTGGCTTTTTTCATGGAACAAATCGACGCGCTGCGGGTCAATGGCAGAGAGCAGTAATGCAGCGCGGCCATTGCTGCGCAGATAGTGCTTGAGATATTCCTGTTCGGCATGCAGATCATGCCGCTTGTTAATCGGGGTGACGCAAAGACCATGAAAATCGCAGTGTGGGTGATCTTCAGTATCGTGACGCTGTTATGGACGGCGGGTACCTTTGTCGCAGTGAAGCTCACGCAATGGGGCACCGGCCTTCTGGCCAACGGCAATATCGATCCCTTGAGCCGGGGTATTGCCGAGTTGCCGCTGCCGCAGGGGCTGCCACTGTGGCTGGACCCGATGATGATCCAGACCCTGCAGCAATATGCGCTGCTGTCGCTGGAGGCCCTGCGTGATGCGATGCCTTATATGAGCATGCTCATGGGCTGGCTGGTGCCGATGATCTGGGCCGTGTGGGGCTTCGGGATGATCTGCATGGTGGCGCTGGCGGTTGCCGCGCACTGGCTGTCGGCGCGGCACACACCGATCTCTGTCTGAAGCAGCGGTTTCGCTGCTCCCGGAATTAACGCGACTTCTTGCGTGCCGTCCCTGCAGCGACAGGCGGCGCGTTTTCCAGTGAATCCAGCAGTTTGGCCAGCAGCTGGTTGAGCTGCTCGCGCTCGCGTGTATTCAACTTGCCGAGCACATTTGCGCTCTGGCTGAAATGCACCGCAATCGCCTTGTCGGCCAGCGCGCGGCCTGCCGGCGTCAGCCGTACGATGACGCCGCGTCCGTCATTGCGGTCCGGGCGGCGTTCAACGAGACCGAGGGCTTCAACGCGGTTGATCCGGTTGGTCATCGCGCCCGAAGTCAGCAGCGACTGGCGCTGCAGCTCCGTCGGATTCAGTTCATAGGGCTTGCCCGAGCGGCGCAGCGCTGCGATCAGGCTGAAGGTTTCCCAGCTCAGCCCCAGCGGCGACAGCCAGCTGTCCGCGCGTTTCAGGAAATGCGAATCAATCCTCGACGTACGACCGAAAATGCCCAGCGGCCACGAATCAAGATCCGGGCGCTCGCGCTGCCAGTCGGCGATGAAGGCGGTAATCGAGTCGGTGTTCGCGGGTTTTCTTGACATCAACTATCTTTACATTAAGATAAATGGTGTAGTGTGAATCAACATTGACCCAACAGGCGGGCGCATTGTAACAATCCCGCCCGCACCCCGCCGGTGCCCGCCGCGGGACCGGGCCGCATGCCGCACCCGAACGGAGGTTTGCCGCACATGGCCGCAAAAATCGAATATCTCGAAGGCACCGAATTCCAGAAAAGCCGCGCGTTTTCTCCGGCGGTGATCTCTGAAGGCGGACGCACCATCTGGCTGGCCGGTCAGACCGCCACCCAGGATGCGGCGGGCAAGGACATCTCCAGCGATTTTGCTGCGCAGACCAAACGCTGCTTTGAACTGATGGACGCCACGCTCAAACGCGCCGGCGCCTCGCTGTCCAATCTGGTGACGATGACTGTGTTCATCAATGATCCGCGCCACGGCGACAGCTTCGTCAAGCTGCGCGGCGAAGTGTTCAAGGACGGCCGCTTCCCGGCCAGCGCACTGATCACTGTTTCGCATTTTGCTCGCCCCGGGATCGTCATCGAGATCCAGGGCATCGCGGTCGTCTAAGGGAGAGCGTCATGAACCACATCAAAACCATGATCAGCATCGCAGTGGCCGCAGCCATCGGCGTCACGGCGCTGTCGGCAACGGCACAACAGTATCCGACCAAACCATTGCGCATCGTCGTCACCCTCGGGCCGGGTTCGGCGGGTGACATGCTGTCGCGCCTGCTCGCCGACCCGGTGGGCAAGGGCCTCGGCCAGCAGGTCATCGTCGACAACCGGCCGGGCGCAGGCGGCAACGTTGCCGCACAGATCGTCGCCAAATCACCGGCTGACGGCTACACCCTGTTTCTGACCACCATCAGCACCCACGGCATCAACCCGACGCTGTATTCGACGCTGCCCTTCGACCCGGTCAAGGATTTCGCACCGATCACGCTGTCGGCTTCCAGCCCCAATGTTCTGGTCATCCATCCGTCGATGCCGGTCAAAACCATCAAGCAGCTGATCGCCATCGCCAAGTCGCGCCCCGGCGAGCTGACCTATTCTTCGGGCGGCGGCGGCACCTCGCAGCACATGTCCGGCGAACTCTTCGGCATGATGGCCGGCGTCAAGATGACGCATGTACCATACCGCGCGACCCCGCTGTCGGTATCGTCGGTGATCAGCGGCGAAACGGTGATGTCCTTTGCCAGCGTGTCGGTGGCGCAGGAGACCGTCAAAAGCGGCAGGCTGCGCGGCCTCGGTGTGACTAGCAACAAACGCGTGCTGGCATGGCCCGAGATGCCGACCATCGATGAAGCCGGCCTGCCGGGCTTTGATGTCGCGGCATGGTTCGGTTTCTCGGCCACCGGCGGCACCAACCCCGAGATCATCCGCCGCCTCAACACCGAATTCCGCAAGGCGCAGAAAGATCCTGCCGTCAGCGAGCGTCTGGTGAAGCAGGGCATGCAGGTGCTGGAGAGCACGCCCGAGGAATTCTCTCGCTACATTGTTGATGAAATCGCCAAGTGGTCAAAAGTGGTCAAGGCTTCGGGCGCGAAAGCGAGCTGAGCTGCAGCATACTCAACAAAAACGGCGCCACGCGGCGCCGTTTTTTATTTTGGCAGTCTTTGTTATTGCACAGTGATATTCGCTTCCCGGATCACCCGGCTCCATTTCTCCAGATCAGCACGAACGAAGCCGGTGAATTCCGCCGGGGTGCTGGTCGAGGGGATCAGTCCGCTGGCGGCGAGTTGTTTGCCCACCTCCGGCGTATGCATGAACTTCGCCGTCTCCGCGCTGATGCGCTGAAGGATTTCCGGGCGCACGCCCGTCGGCGCAAACAAGCCATACCAGGTGTTGATCACCAGCTCGGGCATGCCGGCTTCCGCGGTGGTCGGCACATTGGGCAGTGTCGGCAGACGTTCCGGCACCAGCACCGCCAGCCCGCGCAGCCGCCCGCTGTTGATGAAGGGGATGGTCGCGGGCACCGTCACCATCACCATTTCCGCTTCACCGCCGAGTATGTGCGTCAGCGCAATGCTCGCGCCTTTGTATGGCACATGCAGGATATCGACTTTGGCCAGTGACTTGAACAGTTCACCGGCGAGATGGTTCGATGAGCCGACGCCGCCGGAACCGAAGCTCATCTTGCCGGGATGGGCTTTCGCCAGCTTGATCAGTTCGCTGATGTTCTTCGCCGGCACCGACGGGTGGATCACGAACACATTGGGCACCGTCGACAGCATTGTCACCGGCGCGAAATCGCGCATCGTGTCGTAGCCGAGTTTTTTGTAGAGACTGGGGCTGATCACCAGCGACGGACTGGTCAGCAGCAGCGTGTGGCCGTCGGCGGGCGCCTTGGCCGCGAGTTCGGCAGCAAGATTGCCGCCGGCGCCGGTGCGGAAATCGGGCACCACCGGTTGACCGAGAGCGGCGCCGAGTTTTTCCCCGACCAGCAGGCCGAGAATCTGTGATGCACCGGTTGGAAAGGCGACGATCAGGCGTACATTCTTTTCGGGATATTTCTGCGCCGAGGCCGGCAGCGGGTACGCAAACATCAATACAGCCAGGCTCAGCAATGCTTTTGCAGCAGACATTGTTATGCTCCTCCCACGGTCAAAGACGACTGGCGCTTCAAATGGGGTACGGCTTCTTGTTATTCTTGCGGCCTGCTAAATATAACGCGTCAGCTCCTGCGATGGCCGTATAAAAATAACAATAAAAACAAATACTTATAACGATGCTCCGCCGGCGCCGGGCCGGATGGCATCCACACCACAAAAACACCCGGCGGAGATTCACCATGAACACCCGAACCCGTATGACTTTGCTGGCGCTCAGTGCCGCGCTGGCGAGCATTAGTGTGAATGCACAGAATTTCCCGACACGGCCGATGCGCATCCTCGTGCCGCTCGCCGCCGGCGGCGGCATGGACAGCGTCTCGCGCAACCTTGCGCAGAGTTTTGCCGAAGCCTTCGGGCAAAGCGTTGTCGTCGACAACCGTCCCGGTGCCGGCAGCCTGGTCGCGCTCGGCACACTGGCCGACGCCGCGCCCGACGGGCACACCGCGATGATGATCAGCGCCACCACGGTGATCTACCCGCTGCTCTACAAATCTCCGCTCGATCCGGTGCGCGACTTCGCGCCCGTATCGCAGGTCACCGCGCAGGGGTATGTGCTGGTGGTGCATCCGACACTGCCGGTGAACACCGCGCAGGAACTGGTGAAATACGCCAAGGCCAATCCCGACAAGCTGACCTATGCGTCATCGGGCATCGGCAGCCCCATCCACATGACCACCGAACTGTTCCAGATCGCCACCGGCACGAAGATGACCCACGTGCCCTATAAAGGCATGGGCGCGGCTTATGCCGACCTCGTCGGCGGCCGCATCAGTTTCTCATTCGCCACCATCATCTCGGCGCAGCAGCACATCAAGGCCGGACGATTGCGCGCGCTGGGTGTGTCGATGGGCAAGCGCGCCCAGGCGATGCCGGAGACGCCGACGATGGCCGAGGCCGGCGTGCCCGGTGTGGTGGTGGTCAACTGGTACGGCCTGATTGCACCGAAAGCCGTGGCCAAACCCGTCATCGCAAAAATCGCGACTGAAACCGCCAAGGCGGTGAAGGCGCCGGCGATGGAAAAACACCTGATTGCCGACGGCTCGGAAGGCGTGGGTTCAACGCCTGCGGAATTTACCTTGCACATTAAGGCGGAGAGCGAGCAGTGGAAGCGGGTGATCAAGCAGGGCGGGATCAAGGCGCAGTAGCGCCGGGATACGCCCGGTTTGTTCAGGCCAGCGTACGCTGCACAAACCCGACAATCCTGCCCAGCGCATCGATGGACGCGGGGACATCCGGGCGCTGCGGGATGAACAGCTGCTTTTCACCTTCGTAGAGGTGCAGCTCCAGCGATCCGCCGGCCTTGCGGTAACCCGCCACAAAACGGTCGAGGTCCGCGCGCGGATGGTTGTAATCCTCGGTGCCCTGCAGATAAAGCACCGGCGGCATCTGGATGGCGTCGCCGCGTTCAAGTGCGATGGTCGTGCTGCCTTCAGCCATTGCCGCTTCATTGCCCCAGAAATTCAGATGATCATTGCCGACATGATCAATGAGGCCGGAGTCGCCCTGTGTTTTCAGACGCTGCGCATGGTGATAACGGCCCAGCGGATCAATCACCGGCCAGGCCAGCACCACCGAGCGGACCGTCGAATCCAGATCCGGTGCCGCGCCGGGCAGCGGTATCGCGGCGTAACGCGGATCCTGCGGCTTCATCGCCACCAGCATCACGATATGCCCGCCGCTGGAAGTGCCGAGCAGGCCGATGCGCTTCGCATCAATGTTCATTGATGACGCACGCTGCTTGAACCAGCGCACCGCGTAATTCACATCGGCAATGGTGTCGGGGTATCCGGCTTCGGGCGGCATGCGGAAATCCAGCGCTGCCACCATCACGCCGCTTTGCGCGAGTTTTTCGTGGATAACTTTGTTATTGAGGCGCGTGCCGCGGCACCAGGCGCCGCCGTGCACTTCGATCACCAGCGGAAACGGTCCCGGGCCGCGGGGTTTGAACAACCGCGCGAGCAGCCGCTTGTCGTCATGCCGCAGGTATTCAATGTCTTCGGTGTCGAACGCGTAAACGGGGGTGGTCATGGGGACAGGTCTTTGGCGGTGAGGGTTAGCGGGCGGGTGACGGCTGCAGCCGGCATCACTCGGGTTTGACGTTGGCGATACGCATCTGTTCTGCGGTTTCGCGGAAATACTCGCGCAGGAATTTGCGGAATTCAAAAGGTGCGCTCGCTACAGGCACATGGCCGCCGAGGCTGTCGCGCATCTTCGGTGCGGAAACCACCTTGCCGTATTCGGACTGCAGCCTCGACACGATCTGCGGTGAAGTGCCCGCCGGCGCGAACAGGCCGTGCCAGGACGCTTCGAACACCATGCCCGGGATGCCGGATTCGGAAACCGTCGGCAGCTCCGGCATGCCTTCCCAGCGTTTGGCGCCGGTGAAGGCGATGGTGCGCAGCCGGCCGGCCTTGATGTGCGGGATCACCGTCAGTGGCGCGCCGAAGGCGACCTGGATTTCATTCGCCATCACCGCGGTGATGATCAGTGCAAAACCCTTGTACGGGACATGCGCCAGTTTTGCGCCCGAGCGGGCGTTGATCAGTTCACCCAGCAGATGCTGGTTGTTGCCGAGGCCGCTGGACCCGAAATGCACCGGCGTGCGCGGATTTTTCGAGAGCTCGATCAGCTCCTTCATGTTCTTCGCGGGCAATTGCGGCGTTACCAGCACCAGATAACCGGGCAGGGTGGTCAGCTGCGAAACCGGTTCCAGGTCTTTCAGCGCGTCGAAGGGCAGCTTTTTGTGCACGAGCTGGTTGTTGACGATCGAGGCCGAGGTATACAGCACCGTGTAGCCATCAGGCAGTGCCTTGGCGGTAAGCTCGCCGGCGATGATGCCGTTGGCACCGCTGCGGTTGTCGATGACGATGGGCTGCCCCATCGCCGCCGAGACCTGTTGCGACAGCATGCGCCCCACGGTTTCCATGGTGCCGCCGGGCGGCTGCGGCAACAGCAAACGGATCGGCCGACTGGGGTAAGCCTGGGACCAGGCCGCGTTGGCAAACGTGAGCGCTAGCAGCAACAGGACAGACTTAGCGGCGTGTCGCATGAAGAAACCCTTATCGATTGTGTAGTGGTCCGGCGCCGTCATCCCGGTTAGGGGTCCATGGAAAATAGCAGAAGCCGGGTGGTGGCCCAAGCGCGTTAAGCACATAGTGGAATGGCATGTGCTGAAGCGGCGAAACGCAGTGCAGCATGAACGAGAGGCAGTTTATCAACGATTGACGGCCCAGCCTTCGAAGAATAGTCTGACCAAGAGCTTGCGGACGACGTGCCGGTTTGAATTCGGCGGAAAAAATAAAAATCAGCCGCGTGCTCAGCAAAAAATAATTCGGGTTTTGCCCGCATGATTCATTTGCCCAGGAGGATTCCGTGATTCGTATCGTCGACATTCCCCCCTACCAGCGTGCAGGCGTCAATTACGATCCTAAGGAGGGGCATTTCATGATGCACGACCTCGTCGAGAGCCTGCGCAGCAAGGGCCAGCTCGAAGGCGTGGAAATTACGGTCGACGAGGGTTACCCCACCGATCACGGCGCGGAAACGCGCGATGACGAGGTGGTCACCAATATCGCTGTGGGCGTGGTGAAACGTGTCAAGGCGGTGTGTGCGATGAACAAGTATGACGCTGTGATCACCCAGGCAGGGATTGAGCCGGGTTTTCTTGCGGCGATGTCCGTGTCAACGCTGCCGGTGGCCTACCCGGTGCACTCGGCCATGCATTTTGCCTCGCTACTCGGTGAAAAGTTCTGTGCGCTGACCACCACCGATGCCCAGGCCATGATCGTGCGGCGCAACGCCCAGCTCTATGGCATGAATCACAAGCTGACCAGCGTTCGTTACGCTTCTCTGTCCTCAACCGGCACCATGGTGCTGGTACGCAAACACCCCAAGGGCCCGGCGCGTGCCAACGCCCCCGAGGTTCAAAACTTCGTGAATACGGTGGTCGGGCAGTTCACCACCGCCATCGAACAGGAAGGTGTTGATTCCGTGATCATCGCCTCGCCCCATCAGCAGTGCTTTCTTGATGAAGTGCGCGCAGGTCTCGACGCGAAGGGTTATCAGGAAATCAACCTGATCGGTGCCTTTCCGGCGGCGGTTCAGATGGCGCGCGCCATGGTGTCGATGGGCCTGCGCCAATCTCCCCGCGCCTTCCCCACGGACGCATTGAAGGCAAAACCCGCGTTTCGCTGAAATCACGCGCCGGCTGGCGCGGTATGGATTGGTACTGTGATTGGTAACTTCTGATTAAGGGAGTGGCGCCATGGCAAACATCCATCGTTTCTGTAGCGACCGCGCGCTTAAACCGGCGCTGCTGCTTGCCTGCCTTGGATTCACGCTGGTTGTTGATGCACAGACCTATCCCGTCAGGGCGGTGCGTATCGTTACCACAGTGCCGGGTGGCAGCCTTGATCTCACGGCGCGCGTGATCGCCCCCAAACTGTCGGAACGCCTCGGGCAGCAGGTGATCGTCGACAACCGCGGCGGCGTGCTGTCGATGGAAATGGTCGCCAAGTCACCGCCGGACGGTTACACGCTGCTGCTGGCGAGTGCCAGTCTGTGGACCTCGCAATTCCTGCGCGATAACGTCGGCTGGGATGCGCTGCGCGACTACGCGCCCATTTCCCAGCTGGTCACCTCGCCCAACGTCCTCGTGGTGCACCCGTCACTGCCAGTCAAAAATATCAGCCAGCTGATTGCTTTGGCCAAGGCGCGCAGCGGTGAACTGAATTATTCCTCCGGACAGACGGGCTCTTCATCCCACATCGCCGGTGAACTGTTCAACCAGATGGCCGGCGTCAAAATCGTACGCATTGCTTATAAAGGGCAGGGGCCGTCGATGCTGGCGCTGATCACCGGTGAAACCCAGATTAGCTTTCCCAACTCCGCGGCGGCGTCACCCTATGTGAAGTCCGGCCGGATCCGCGCGCTCGCGGTCACAACCGCGGTGCCATCTGCGCTGGCGCCGGGTTTGCCGACCGTATCTGCTTCAGGGTTGCCCGGGTATGAGTCCCGTGCGGTGCTTGGACTGTTTGCCCCGACGCGTACCCCAGCGGCGCTGATCGAGCAACTCAATGCGGAGATCGGCCGTACGCTCAACCTGCCCGATGTCAAACAGCAACTTTTTGATTCCGGTGCCGAAGCCGTGCCGGGAAGCCCGGCCGAACTGGCGGCTTTTATCAAAACCGACATGGCGATTACCGGCAAGGTCATGCGTAAGGCCGAACAATAAACCGGCGCCGCGTTGGCGGCCGCATCCGCTTTTCATTCGCCACCATCATCTCCGCGCAGCCCTGAAAAGAAAACGGGCGCTGATCAGCGCCCGTTTCGTTCGAACCATTTACCCGGTTCTTTTACAACTCCCGCACCAGCAGCTTGCGAACCTTGATCGGCCCGGTGTTGCCGTTGAACTGCAGGCCGATGCGG
>JAUKPQ010020988.1:0-10300 GCA_032273045.1 Chloridella minuta
AAGCAGAGATGGGGAACTGCATGCAGCAAACTTCCATGTGCACTGTTGTCTTTGAGAGTTTGTCCCCCGTGACGGTGGCTATGGAGCGCAGAGGCGTTACGGAGATAAACGCAACAGCCTGGCATTGCCAAGAGGTAAATGAAAGAGTGCAGTTAGATAAGTAAAAGAAGCCGCCGCATCGATGGCGCCTCGCAGCCACAAACGCCAGTTCAGCATGAGCCGCCAATTTTGCAAGTGGCCCATGAACTGCGCCATGCCGGCAATCAGCAAGGTGGCCATGACGCCTCGGATAAAAATGAGTTGGGGGCCAGGCAGGCTGGCGCTGACTTGTTTAACCAGCGCATCGTTGGCGATGAAAAGCGCCATGGCCAGGCTCATGGCCAAAATACCTCGGCGATTGTCAGCGTGCATGCTGCCCGTCCATTTCATTCATGAATTGATCATGAAAAAAGCCCCCAGTGGATTCACGGGGGGCTCTAAGTTTGGTGGCTCTTCACGGATTCGAACCGCGGACCTGTGGATTATGATTCCATCGCTCTAACCGACTGAGCTAAAGAGCCTGAGCCAAAGATTGTAGCAAATGAAAAGGGTTGGAAGTTAGAACTTTTGAATAAAGTTTCTTGCCTGAATTTGCTTTTGCTTTATTTGCATTGTGTTGTGCATCAAAATCTTTGAGTCAGGTTTGATTTCGGGAAAACCCGGTACTTCGCATGCCTCATGCATGAGAAGATATTTTTATAAACAATGCTTTTCCGATATAGGCATTTACTATCTTTAAAACATGCCATCCCCAGTTGCCTGAACAGCTTCAGGCGCAAATATCAGGAGACTCGATGAAAAGCTACCTTAAACGCACTGCAACTTTAATCTTTGCTTCGTTCTTGACCTTTGCAGCGCATGCGTTTCCAGATCGCCCCGTTCGCTTAGTTGTTGGGTTTGCCCCTGGTGGCGCTGATATCTCGGGCCGCCTTGTTGCACAAAAGTTGTCAGAATTGTGGGGGCAGCCTGTAATCATTGACAACCGTCCAGGCGCTTCAGGCAATATTGGCGCAGACGTGGTGGCCAAAGCTGCACCAGACGGTCACACCCTTTTGCTTCTTGTAAATTCTTACACCATCAATACAAGCTTATACCGAAACTTGTCTTGGGATTTGCAGCGTGACTTTGCCCCCATCGGACGCTACGCCACATCACCCCTGGTGGTGGTGGTCAACGACAAGATGCCGGTCCAAAAATTTTCTGATTTTGTAACCTATGCCAAGGCCAATGCAGGAAAAATCAACTACGGATCGGCAGGATCCGGCAGCGCGCCACATTTGGCGGGCGAGCTATTTGCAATGCGCTCTGGCATCTCGATGACCCACATTCCATACAAGGGATCTGGCCCGTCCGTCACAGCACTGGTTGCTGATGAAGTACAGGCGTCATTTGGCGCAATGTCTGCCTTCGATGGAATGATTCAGCAAGGACGCCTAAAACCATTGGCTGTCACAACTTCAACGCGTTTTGCGCGGCTTCCCAACTTGCCTACAGTTGAGGAAAGTGGCATTCCTGACTTCAATGTGGATATTTGGTACGGCTTGGTAGCGCCGGTCAAGACGCCCCAATCCATCATTAAAAAAATCAGTGATGATTTGGCACGCGTTTTAACCGATCCCGATCTGTTGTCGAAACTGAAGGACCGTGGCCTGGATCCCGCTTATTTAGACAGCGCAAAGACAACTGATTTGATAAGGTCTGATGTTCAGCGATGGCGCGAAGTGATCGTCAAACTCAAACTATCAATCGATTAGTTGAATGGAGCGATCACGATGAAGTCTTACACAAGCCTAATTGAGTTCACAGCACAAGCCATGGACGATGGATTCGATGAGGTCATTCAAAAAGAATGGGCGCCAAACCTTGTCCTTGAAAAACATGTCCACCCCTTTGATGCCAGAGTTCAGGTGGCTGCTGGCCAAGTTAAGTTAGAACTTGCAAGTGGTTCTCAGACCTATTTGCCTGGAGATGGCTTTTTTATTGCGCGTGGTACTGAACACGCCGAGCAATATGGCTCTCAAGGCGCTACTTTTTGGGTCGCGCGAAAGTTATAAATTGCAGACTCAGTTGCTCGGTAGATTTGAAAAGATAGCCATTAACAACAGACCACCACCAATCGCAAGGATCAAGATGAGCCCTGTTCGGTCTTTGGGTTCAGATTTTTTGTCTGTTTGCTGTGAGCTTGTGGGCGGAGCAGGTAAGCGCAATTTTGATTTCAATTGACGCATAGCAGACTGAACGACTACTTGAAACATATTGGATCCTTCAAGATGGCAAGGTGAATAAAACTTTGTTGCAAGATAGCCTAAATTGGATTATCACGTGTTGGCCTATCTGCCTTAGCCTTTTTAATGTCTTGGAAATAGTTCATCTTAAAAATAGGAGTCTTTCTTGAAAAACCTGACCCGATTCCTCTTCAAGGCCGTCTTAGTTGCAGCGCTGATGCCCGCTGCTGTTTCTTTTGCCCAAAATGTGCCAGAACACGCCCAAGGACTGAGCGAAGAACTCGTTTCGGTTGACTTATCTGACAACAAAAAACAGGTGGGTGTCTATTCCACCAAAAAAGGCGCCATCAATCCAACAAAACTCGCTGTCTTGTTACCTGGATACCCTTCGGTCGTAAGACCTGTTGTTGAGAACGGAGTGATGACTGGGTCAAAGTTAACGGGAAATTTTTTGATTAGAGCGCGCAGATTCTTAGTCGATGAAAGCGTTGCGAGTTTGATTGTTGACTGTCAGTCAGAAAGTGGAGACTACTGCGCTAGCCACTATCAAGCCTCCAAGCAGCGACAAGAAGATGTTGAACAATTAATTTCGGAAGTTAAAAAACGCAACCCTTCCATAGCAGAGGTCTGGCTGGTGGGTACAAGTATGGGTACGATTTCTTCATCTTTTATGCCTATACACAATGCCACTGCCTACGCTGGCGCTATCCATACAGCCTCAATTACAGAACCCTACGCAAGGGGTTCATACCGTGAACTTGCTGGTTTCGATTACAAGAAGTCACAAGTTCCACAATTTTTCATTCACCACAGCAGTGACCCTTGCGGCTTAACAACTTATTCAGGCGCGAAATCAATTGCCGAAAAATACGGTGTTGCTTTAGTGACTGTATCTGGTGGCGCAGGCTTTCAAGGACCCGCCTGCGCAGCTTTCACTGAACACGGATTTCGCGGAAAAGAAAAGGAAGTGATGAATGCGATTACTGAGATCATCAAGATGGGGAAGCCTAGCAAACTCGACATTAGTTAGAGCGTTGCTATTTGCTGGAATTTGTACCGTCTTCTGTAGCCTAAGATGTTCTGTCAATAACGCATATAAGAGTAGCTTATTGAGAAAAGCCTAGATTCACCATTGTCATATTTGTTTAATGAACATTGAATAAATTATTTCATTACCTTGTTGGAGTTGTAAATGAAATTCACTTATTCAGTCATAGGCTCATTACTTTTGTTACTCACTGCCTGTGGGGGTAGCGGTACACCAACAGCTGCAGGTGTATTTGTGGATGCGCCTGTTGAGGGCCTGACTTATGAAAGCGATGGCATTACTGGCACAACTGATAGCGCTGGTAATTTCATATACAAAGTCGGGAAAAACATCACCTTTTCAATCAATGGTGTGAGTCTGCCGCCTGTTCAAGGTGCAAGCATGTTGACGCCTGTTGATCTGGTGGGTGCTTCTTCACCAGACAGCCCAGAGGCCATCAATATCGCACGTTTTTTGCAAAGTATTGACGCCGATGGCAACCCTGATAATGGCATTCGAATTGATAAATCTAAGATGGCCAATAGCGCGACAACTCCTGCAAATTGGACTACTGACTCCCTTTCAACATTGGTCACCACGGCTGCCTTGTCTGCAGCGCCTACCGAATCAGCTGCGCGAACTCACATGAAGTCGCAGATTGCGGCTTTGTCAGGTTTGCCGCGAATGTCATTAGTAGGACGATATAGCGCCGGCGGTAGCACTTCAATTTCTCGTCTCTATGCTGAAATCATCTCGTATCACAAGTTGAGCAAGTCAGCCTTCATCACCATTGACGAGCCCTTGACAAATAATCCAACTTCCTTTGCTCGAATTAGCCTGTCTGGTTTGACCACAACTGGCATGAAAACAAGAGCTGAGGATAACAACGAAGTCGTTAGCACGCAAAATTTGACCTTGGGCACACCTGTGAATGTGGCAACCCATGTGAACGACAGTGGGTTTACTGCTGGGGGTGTTCAAAGTTTGGATATTTCGGGTAACTTGCTGGCTATTGCAGTAGCTAATGCTACCAAAAACTTGAACGGTGTGATTGCTTTCTACACCTTGGACGCCAATGGCGCGGCTACTTTTGTGCGGAAAGTCACGGTGGGTGCATTGCCCGATGGTGTTGCCTTTTCTCCCAACGGAAAATACCTGGTGGTTGCCAATGAAGGGGAGCCACTCAAAGCCACTGCGAATGGTGTTACCACTGTGACTGATGCTGAGGGCTCTATTTCTATCATTGCCATCAGCGATGGGTTGCCTGCCACAACTGCGACCACGTTGGGCTTCACCGACTTCAACACTGGTGGTTCACGTGCCAGCGAATTACCTGCAGGCGTACGCATCGTTCGCCAAGGCGCTACATTTTCGCAAGATGTGGAACCCGAATACGTTTCAATTTCGGAAGACAGTAAAACTGCCTTTGTCACCTTGCAAGAAGCCAACGCGGTGGCAGTGGTGGATTTGGTTAATTCTAGAATCAGTAAAATTCACGCATTAGGTGTCAAGGACTTTGGCTTAAGCAAAAATAAAATTTGGACCAATGACCAGACGGCTTACTCGACTTGTACCTCAGTCACTTCATGCCCAGCCCCCACCCTAAAAAATTACACCAACCTTTATGGTTACTACCTTCCTGATGGTGTGGCAAGCTTCACTATCGGTGGCAAAACATACTTCTTGACTGGCAATGAAGGCGACAACAAAGATGATTTCATTGAGTCTGCTGAATCTGCCCGTGTCAGTTCAATTAACTCCAGCCTAGACACAACCGTGTTTCCCTCGAGTGTCAGCACCGAGTTAGCTCGTTTGAATATAAACAAAACGGCCAATGGAAGTTTGGTGGGATACAACACCACAACTGCCAAGTACGAAAAGTTGTTCACCTACGGTGCTAGGTCATTTTCTATCTGGGATGCCGAAACTGGAGCCCAAGTGTTTGATTCAGGCGACGATTTTGAGCGTGTGGTTTACAACGATGCCACACCAGCCTTGCTTTTCAACACTTTGAAAGGTCGCATGGACGATAAAGGGCCAGAGCCTGAAAATATCGTTGTCGGTCAAGTGGGCAATGACCATTTTGCGTTCATCGGCTTGGAGCGCTCCAGCGGTATCATGATGTACCAAATTACAAACCCAGCTAAACCAAAATTTGTTCAATACATTCGCAATACCAGTGACGCAAGTAGCACCGGTGATGTTTCCCCAGAAGGGTTAAAGTTCATTTCTGCAGCAGACAGCCCAACGGGTGTGCCGCTCTTATTGGTGGGGTATGAGGTCACTGGTTCTATGGCAGTCTTCCAAATTAAATAAAACCACTCTGGTACATCGGTAGCTCAGAAAACTATTAAATAATAAGGATTTGACGCGTTTGTGTGAAAATCTAACTTAGGTGTTGTACCGTGTGTTGAGTTAGCAAACTAGGGCCTTTGTGTGAACATTTATAACTTGATCATCTTTGCAGAAAAATGCATTTTGTTTTTCATCGCACTTCTAACTGTTTTCAGTGTTGGCGCAGAAATGGTCACAGTTATTCAAAATGGAAAAATTGCTTTAACTGATCTTCTGCTGATGTTCATTTACGCGGAAGTCTTGGGCATGGTTGCCGCTTTCTATCAGTACAGAAAAATTCCAATTAACTTGCCGATTTTTATCGCAATCACGGCGCTTTGCCGACTCATGATTCTGCAGGGAAAAGGGATCAGCACCATCGATCTGATTTACGAAGGATGCGCAGTCTTGCTGCTTGCAATTTCAACCCTTGTGATTCAATATGGTTTGGGATTGGCGAAAAATAATGAAGAGAAAGAATAACCTGTATTCTTTCTCCAAAAAATTATATGGTTGACTCAATCAGCTTAAGCACCATGACCCTTGATGTAGGTCTCCAGAAACTTAATTTGGTTGCCTTGCAGCTCAATGATATTTTTGACCAAGTCACCAATTGAAACGACACCAATCACTTTGTTGTTTTCAACCACTGGCAGGTGTCGAATGTGTTTGTGCACCATGATCGCCATGCATTCGTCTATTGAATTGGAAGTTGTTACCGTCAAAGGTTTGGATGTCATGATTTGTGAAACAGCAACTTGCGTCGGGTTGTGCTGAGGCAGCAAAACTTTGATGGCGCAATCGCCTTGCGAAACAATGCCCTTCAATTCGTTGTCATCGATGACCAAAACGGCTCGAACTCGAAAGTCCCGCATAATTTTTAAAACATTCTCGACTGGATCTGAAGTGCGCACTGAGAAAATTGTGTTGGCTTTTTGTTCAATGATTTTTTTAACAGTCGTCATGGCGATATTCCTTAAAATTTAACAATTAAATAGTACAACAAAATGATGGTGGGTTTTTGTGGTGCTGTTTCATTCAGAAAAATCACCTGCTACCTCACTTGGTTCTAAGGGATCTTTGTCGATATATTGAGTCAAATAAGCATGATATTTACTAATAAAAAACCAATAATTACAAACTTTATGCATGTCATTGCATGGGTATTCTTTTGCTTGCCCATGGTCTTGGGGCTTCAAGGGTGCACATCATTTCAAACTGAAAAATATGTGCCTCAACGGGGCCAAATGGGCAAAGATGTCATGTGGCTGGCCACCAGCGACGATTTGGCTCTCAGATTAATGGAAGCTGCCAATGTAGGCCCTGACGACATGGTGATCGATTTGGGTGCGGGTGACGGCAAAATTCCGATTGCTGCAGCAAAAAGTTTTGGCGCGCGCGCGCTTGGTATTGAATACAACAAAGAGCTGGCCGCTCTAGCGTCACGCAATGCCCAGCGTGCAGGTGTAGCAGATCGTGTTCGCATTGTTCAAGGCGATATATTTAAAGAAGACTTCTCGTCAGCCACAGTGTTGACTTTGTACCTGTTGGAAGAATTGAATGCGCAACTTCGACCAACCATCTTGGCTATGAAGCCTGGTACCCGAGTGCTTTCTAATACGTTTTCTATGGCGGACTGGGAGCCGGACCAGGTCATTCGTGCAGGCAAGGAGACGGGTTACTTTTGGACGGTTCCTGCAAATGTTGCAGGCGTATGGAATGTCACCGGTCTAGAAGAAAGGGCATCCGTCACCCTCCAATTTGACCAAGTGTTTCAAAGAGTAGCGGGTACCCTTCAGCACCAAGGTCGACAGCAAAATTTGTTAGGTGTGCGCTTAGATGGCGCGCACTTGCACTTTAGCTATTTGAACAATGACGGGCAATTGAAGTCAGTCAAAGCACAGGTTGAAGGTCAAAGATTTTTAGGAGAAGTTGTCGGGCCCTATGGCATGCATGAACTTCAACTCTTGCCCGTCAAAATAGAAGGCCAGCGAAACAACTGAAGCGACAAGATACTTATTCAACGATGAAGGCTTTGTCGCTGTGAAATCTTCTTTCTTATTCAGACTCTTGCAATTAATTTGTGTGAGTTTTGCAGTGTCAGCTTTTACCGCTACTGCTCAAAGTAGCCAATGCGGATTTATCAGAGACTCAGACATGCAGGCGGCCTGTCGCGCTAAATTTTGATCTTGCATTCAAAATTACCATCTCATTGATAAGATGTTGTCCTTATTGCTATTAGGCTTCAAAGCATATGGATCAACCTTCAAACCCTGCAAGCTTTTTTCCAAAATTGGGAATGTTCTTGCTCGGCTTCAGCTTATGTCTTCCAAGCATGTCTGCCCCCTTGTTGCAATGCGATGTTAGCTACGCGGGTACCACTCACAAATTAAAGGCGACACCCACCACCGACCCGTATTCGGTCAAGCCCATTGACATCGGTGGTCGGTTCTTTTTCAAAATGATCTTGCAGGAAACCAAAGGCAAGCTTGATCATGTGTTGATCTATGCCTACCTAGACCAAGAGCCCAGGCCTCTCCTTTTGCAGCAGGCCAAATATCTGGGCCCGTTTCCTGAAACTTCGAAGCCTATTCCATTAACGGGTCAGCAGCATTTGTATGGCGGTCCCGTTGAACGAGAGCTCATTTACAGTTGCGCCTTGAGTATGGCTACCCCATGAAGCGACATTTTTTAAAGTCCGCTATGAGCGTGGCATCTGTCTCTTTGGCTGCTCTGTTGATGTTGTCTTCTCCCTCTGCTTGGGCCCACCCTGTGGTGAGTCTTGTCTTTGCTGGCGACAGCACATTGGATGCCGATGCGGGTGACTTGATTGCCAAAGGTGGCGATCCTTTTGCAGACTTTGCCAGTTACTTTGCGTCTGCCGACATTCGCATCACTAATTTGGAATGTGTGGTGGCGACCCAGGGCTCAGCCGCAGACAAGATGTTTACCTTCCGAGCACATCCTCGCGTCATTCCTGTTCTGAAAAAACATTTCGATGCCGTGACTTTGGCCAACAACCACAGTGGTGATTTTGGACCGGCAGCTTTTGCAGAAATGTTGAAGCTTTTGGAACAAGGTGGCGTGCCCCAAGTGGGTGGCGGCATGAATTTAAAGCAAGCGCATGCGCCTTTGATGTTTGAACGCAAAGGCCTTCGAATTGCTGTTTTAAGCTACAACGAATTTCAGCCTCGCAGTTTTGAAGCTGGCCCCAACTTGCCTGGCGTGGCTTGGAGTGAAGATCAACAAGTGGTGGCCGATATTGCGGCCGCCAGGCTGGTGCACAAAGCAGACTTGGTGATTCCCATCATGCATTGGGGCTGGGAGAATGAGTTGCGTGGCAATGCAAGGCAGTGGCAATTGGCCAAGCTAATGATTGACTCGGGTGCCGATGCTGTCATTGGTGGCCATCCGCATGTAACCCAAGACGTGGGACTCTACAAAGGCAAGCCTATCCTGTTCAGTGTAGGAAACTTTGTCATGAAAGAAACTGACAACGACAACCAACGCAAGGCATGGGTGGTCAAACTCGAGATGGACAAACAAGGTATCAAAAGTTTCTTTGGTCAACCCATCGTGATCGACATGAAGGGCATTCCTAAAATGGCCCGCAAAGCCATTGGGCCTTGTTGGGGCAGGGGCGCCAAGTCGGTGGGGCAATGCAGAACTTGACCCGCTAATTCAAGTTAATTCGTTAGCTGTCGATTAGACTTTGTGCCTCAATGCTTCTTTTGCAGACAGTCACACTTTTTTGCAATGAAAGTTGAATACTTGAAACCCAAGCTCAATCCGTTTTGGCTAGCATGCACCATTGGGGCGCTAATGGTGGCTTCTGCCCACGCGCAGACCAGAACAAGAGGTGCGTCTGCTGCAGAGGCACCGCCTGTGGGTTCTTGTGTCATTGCCGAATTTAGGCACCTAGCCTTAACCCATCATGATCCACTTGAGCGTCAAAACAAGGCCATTGATTGGTTGAAAAGAAACGGTAGCTTTTGCTCTCCCATGCAAATGTCCATTCTTATTTCCAGCAAGGCTTCTTTGTTGGGCACCTCTGACAGTGTGACTTTAGGTGCAGTCATTGACAGCATCATTGAAAAAAAATTGGGCGGTGACCATGTTGCCGTAAGCCGATACTACCGACCCGATGTTCAAGGCCCAAGCAGAGGGCGTGAAGATGCCGCGCCTGCTAAAACCACAGAGTCTGGTCCGGCACCGAGTGGCACGGTTGCTGCCGCTGGTTCGGCGCCCACTGTGGTGGCCGTGGCGGGTGCCCCAGCACCTGGGGCAATGTCAGGGGCGATGGGTGCGCCCAATATCAATATCAACATGGGGGGTGTCAAGCCGCCTGAAGAAGACATGTCTCGCAAGTTGCCCTTGCCAACTGAGCCCATGTTTGTATTTCCACCAGAGTTCGGAATGCCCGTTCTGAATTATTTTGGAAAAATCAGACGACAGTTTGTGCGCTCGTTTTTCATGGAAACTTTGTCGCCGGGCAAATGTCCTGAGGGCATGAATTGGCGAAATGACGCGTGTGAGGCTGGTATCAAAGTGGCTTGGAAATTTGGCGAAAAATTGCCTCAAGGCGCAAAGACATATCCCGTTGAACCCAAACTGGTTGAGAAACTCAACTTTGACCCTGGCTATACCTTTGTTCGTGTTGGCGGAGATATCTTGG
>JAUKPQ010020999.1:0-10298 GCA_032273045.1 Chloridella minuta
TCATGTCTGCAATCTCAAACTACCTAGAGAACGCATTAATTAACGCTACTCTACGCAATACTACTTTTACATCCCCAACCACAGTCTATGCAGCTCTGTTTACTTCTGATCCAACAGATGCAGGATCAGGCACAGAATGTACTGGAAGTGGCTATGCTCGTAAGGCCATTACCTTTGCTGCTCCTTCTAACGGAGTAACAACTAACTCTGCTGCTGCTGTTGAGTTTGACCAGGCTACAGGATCATGGGGAACACTTACTCACTTTGCAATCTTTGACGCATTAACAACAGGCAATATGTTGTACTATGGTGCGCTAACTGCATCTAAGACTATTGCAAGTGGAGATGTATTTAAGTTTGCTACATCTAGCGTAACAGTTACTTTAGCTTAAACCATGTCTACTCTTGTAACTCGTGCAGGCAAGGGATCACCTCTTACTCATAATGAGGTAGACGCTAACTTTAACAACCTCAATAGCGATAAATCAGAGAAAGCTAATAATCTTAGCGACCTTACCTCTGCGCCTACTGCAAGGACTAACTTAGGTCTAGTTATTGGTACAGATGTTTTAAGTCCTAGTGGTTCTGGCGCATCTTTAACCTCTCTAAACGCTACCAACATATCTAGTGGTACTTTGGCTGCTGCAAGACTTCCTGCTTTAGCTGGTGATGCTACAAGCTCTGCTGGTAGTAACACTCTTACACTAGCCACAGTAAACTCAACTACTGGCTCATTTGGTTCATCAAGTTCTATTCCTGTAGTTACAGTTAATGCTAAAGGTTTAGTAACATCGGTTACTACTGCTACTGTAGCTGGTGGTCAATACTTTGGTTCTGCTGCTACAAAGGCTATTGCGTACAACTCTACAAGTATTGCAGAAAACATTACAACAACATCTGGCAATAACTGTTTATCTGTTGGTCCTATTACTATAGCATCTGGGAACACAGTAACTATTGCATCAGGACAAAGGTGGGTAGTTCTATGAGTATTGTTCTTCAATCTACAGGCGGTGGTTCAGTTACTATTAACGAACCTACTACTGCTAGTAACTTTACACAGACACTTCCAGCATCTACTGGAACAGTAATGGTTAGCGGTAATATGCCAGCTTTTAGTGCTTATCAAGGAACTGCACAATCTTTTGCAAATGGTGTTTATACAAAAGTGTTATTTGATACAGAAGATTTTGATACAAACAATAACTTTGCTTCTAGTAGATTTACCCCAACTGTTGCTGGTTATTACACTATAACTGCTTATTTACAATTATTGCCAACTGCTGAAGCATTACCAACTTTATATAAAAATGGCACAGAATTTAAACGCTTTACATACAATGTAAGTCCATCAAGCAATTACAACTGGGGTGGCACTATATCTACTATTTATATGAACGGAACTACAGATTATCTAGAATTTTATATGTATCAAGCATCAGGTGGTGCAAGCAAAACTTCTGGCAATACTTCATATGTAACTTTTTTCAATGGTTGCATGACAAGGGCAGCATAAAATGACATTATTTGAAAAAATTAAAACAATTTACCCATCTTTAAATGATGTAGATTTTTCGCCTATTGGAACTATCCGCTTACAAAACGATTCAGACGGCAAAGGCGATTACATTGCTAAATGGGAACACCCTACACTAGCTAAACCAACAGATGAGGAGTTAGCATAATGCCGTATGGCTTAATCAATGCAGATGTAATTCAGACCAGTACAACTGGGGGTGTATTAGGTGCTGGTAATGCTTCTATTATGAAGAACCGCATTATCAATGGTGCGATGGTTATTGACCAAAGGAACGCTGGTGCTAGTAAAACAATTACTGACACAGTAAATAACACCTATACATTAGATAGATGGGCGGCTTATGGTTCTGCCGCTTCTAAGTTTAGTGTTCAGCAAAACGCTGGTTCAGTAACTCCACCAGTAGGATTTGTTAATTATGCTGGGATAACTTCTTTATCTGCTTACTCAGTTGGTTCAAGCGAAACTTTTGTAATACAACAATATATAGAAGGTTTTAATACAGCAGATTTAGGATGGGGAACTGCTGATGCTAAAACAGTTACTTTGTCATTTTGGGTTCGCAGTTCATTAACTGGAACATTTGGCGGTGCTTTGCGTAATGATTCATTTAACCGTTCTTATCCGTTTAGTTATACCATTTCTTCTGCAAATACTTGGGAATATAAAACAGTAACGATTGCTGGTGATACCACAGGAACTTGGCTAACAACTAACGGCATTGGAATTAGGGTGGTTTTTAGTTTAGGAACAGGCTCAACATTAAGTGGAACTGCGGGGGCTTGGGCAGGTGCTAGCTATCTTTCAGCCACAGGTGCAACATCCGTAGTAGGAACAAACGGAGCAACCTTTTACATTACTGGTGTTCAACTAGAGGTTGGTTCGTCAAATACAGGTTTTGAATATGTTAATTATCAGACCAGCCTAGCTAACTGCCAAAGGTATTTTTATAAACCAAATTCATCAATTAATGGTGGTTTTACTATTTATTCTGGATATTCTGCTGCTGCTTCTTTATTTGGAAATTCATATTTCCATCCTGTGCAAATGAGAGCAACACCGACCATAACAGTTTCAGGTTCTTTTACAGTTGCAAATTGTGCACAACCTTCATTTATTCCATATTCTAATGACACTGTATTAGCTTATTCAACAGCTTCAGCTGCTGGGGCTGCCTATTTTGCTGGTGGTGCTACTGTTTCAATTAATGCGGAGCTATAAATGTATAAATTATTTAATGTCCATTTAGGCGGTCAATTTGTTATTCGTCTATCAGATAACGCTTGTATCCCATTTGACCCTGACAACACAGACTACCAAGCATACCTAAAATGGGTAGCTGAAGGTAATACTCCACAGGAAGCAGAATAATGGGTCATAAAGCAAATCCGCTTCCACCATTAGATTATTTAAATGCTGTATTAGAGTTTAAAGATGGATTGCTTTACAACAAAATTTCTCGTAATAGTCGTTGTATTGCTGGAACTTTAGCTGGTTCAATATCAGGGCGTTATAGATTAATTACATTGCTTGGTAAACCATATTCTATTCATCGTGTGGCTTATTACATGGCTCATGGTAATTGCCCTGAATACCTTGACCATATTAATAATGATAGGTTTGATAATCGTGTTGAAAATTTACGACCAGTTACGCTAAGCCAAAATCAATGGAATCACTCATTAAGCAAAGCTAATAAATCAGGCGTTAAAGGTTTGTCATGGGCTAAAAAACCAAAAAAATGGCTTGCTAGTATTCGTTACAATGGTAAAAACAAGAATTTAGGTTATTTTGAATCAAAAGAACTTGGTGCTGAATTTTTAGAATTGGCAAGAGAACTATTACATGGCAAGTATGCCAATCATGGATATAAGGAGAATATACCTTGTCAATAATTTTAGACGGCACTAACGGCATTACATTTAACAACTCTACTGTTCAAGCTAGTGCTGGACAAGTATTGCAAGTGGTTAATGCTACTTATGGAACTTATACAACGACTGCAAGCAGTACCCTTACGGATACAGGATTAACAGCAACAATTACTCCTAAATTTGCTACAAGCAAAATTTTAGTTATAGCAAGTTTAAATGGTGCTGGAAAAACTAATGGAACTGCTGCACATTTTGCTTTATTTAGAAACTCTACTAATATTAAAAAAATAGACGATCTTGTTGGGTATACAGGTACATCCTCAACTAATGTTGTTGGTTCTTCTGTGATTAGTTATTTAGATTCCCCTTCAACTACTTCAGCAACAATATATAAAATACAATTTGCTTCTTCTCAGAATGTTTCTGTTGCGTATTTAAATAATTATTGGGCTGATGCTGGCTCTGTAACTTCAACAATTACTTTAATGGAGATTGCAGGATGAACCACGAATTTATTTATAAATTAAATCCTACTGTTGTTACTGTTCGTGGTGATATTGCCTATGACGCACAAGACAACGAAGTAACTTACGATAAATCCGCAGTAGAAGCCTATGTAACTTCTCACGCTTATATTGCTAAAAGACAAGTTGAATATCCCCCAATGGCTGATTACCTAGATGCAATAGTTAAGGGTAATACAGCACAGCAAGAAGCCTATATAGCTGCTTGTTTAGCGGTTAAAGCTAAGTATCCTAAATAATGGCATACGCAGATCAGTATGTAGTTTATGGATACTGGGATTATATCTATGCTGTAGGAGATGTATTACCTACAGATGGTGCTGGATCTGTTAATGGCATAGGTACAGTTAATGGTAGCCCTATTGCAATCCTGTCTGGGATTGGCTCGATCAACGGAGTTGGCTCTACATCTGCATTAGGCATTAGGATACAAAATGGCATAGTATCTATTAACGGAGTTGGCACAGTAGACGCTGTAGCCATTCGGATACAAAACGCTGAAGGCTCTGTCATTGGCGTTGGAACAATTACAGGATTAGGCGGTATTGTTGTAGCTGGTGCTGGATCGGCAATTTGCATCGGTACAGTAGACGCTAATGGCAATGCAGTATTCGCTGGAAACTGCTCAATTGCAGGCATAGCCTCTATAATTGCTATTGGGTACAGGATAGGCGAGGAATGGAGCAATTCTGCTGTAGGATCTAATACATGGACAGCAGCATCCGTTACAGGCAATAGTTGGACAGATAAAACAGTAGATAGCAATACTTGGACAGCATCAAATGTTACAAGTAACACTTGGACAGACAAAACAACAGGAAGTAATACATGGCTACCTCAATAGTAGAATTTGGCGAATGGCTACCAGACCAAGCTGGAATAACTGGCTCTATACAAGATGCCTATAATGTTGTTCCCCAAGCAGTAGGTTATGGCCCATTCCCAGAAATAGTAGATCTATCTGGCGCAGCCGACACAAGCCTTAATAATGTCTTTGTTACTAAGTATGGTGGAACAACTACTCTGTTTGCTGGTAGCTTTACTAAGCTCTACAAATTTAATTCCTCTACATTAGCATTAGATAATGTGTCTAAGACTGGAAACTATACAGGTGCAAATCGCTGGATGTTCACCCAGTTTGGGCCATCCCTTATTGCTGCTAACGGAGTAGGAAAGCTACAAGTATGGAATTTGGGCAGCTCCTCATTATTTGCTGATCTAGATGCTGCTGCTCCTACTGCTAGATTTGTAACTACAGTTCGAGATTTTGTAGTAGCTGCTAATGTGGCTGGCGAGGAAAACAAAATTTATTGGTCTGATCTAAACGATGAAACCGATTGGACTCCTAGTGCTACAAGTCAATCTGATAGCCAGGTACTTCCTGATGGTGGAGATATTCGTGGCATTACTGGTGGTGAATATGGACTAGTATTGCTAGAACGAGCTATATCTAGGATGACATATGTAGGTGCGCCACTATTCTTTCAGTTCGACACTATTGCTAGAAACATTGGGTGCTATGAGTCTAACTCTGTAGCCCAGTTCGGAAACCTTACATTTTTCCTATCAGATGATGGATTCTATGTCTGTGATGGGCAAACAGTTATTCCTATTGGCGCAGAGAAGATAGATCGTTACTTCTTTACTTATGTAGATCAGTCTAAGTTAAACGAGATGAGTGCCACAATTGATGTGATCCGTAAATTAGTTATTTGGCAATTTACAGACATCTTTGCTCAAAAACAATTAATGATCTACAACTTTCAAACTAAAAAGTGGTCTACAGCATCAACAACTTCTAGCTTTTTAGGTAGCGCAGCGCAGGCTGGAGTTACCTTAGAAGGCTTAGATACCTTTGGAACTATGGATACTATTGAAACTACTTTTGATAGCCGTCTGTGGGCTGGCGGTAAGTTTGTTCTAGCTGGCGTAAAAGATACCAAGATTGTTACCTTTACTGGGGCTAATAAGTCTGGCTACATTACTACAGGCGATATAGGCGATGGAAATCAATCAATCATTATGTTAGCCAAGCCAAAGGTAGATACTGGCTCTGCAAGCGTTTCTGTAGCCTCTAGAGCGTTGTTAAGCGAAGTCCCTACATTCGGTACTGCCGTAGCAGCAGACAGCGAGAATAGGGCATCTCTGCGCTCTGGTGGCAAATACCATAGAGTAAGGGTTTACCCTAGCGGAGCTAACTGGAAAACTGCTGCTGGTGTAGAGATCGATTTAGTGCCACAGGGCGGTAGATAATGTTTCGTAGACTTCCCCCTGCTGGTGGCGATCAACGAGCTACAGCCGAGATCGTAAACGGAATGATGGATGGTAAGACCAACAATACTGGCACTATCACATTAGCCACAGGAAACGCAACCACTACTACTCTTAGCGATCCTAGAATAAGTAGAGATTCTATGATATTGCTAGTGCCTAAGTCGGCTGCTGCCTTTGCCGATACTGCACCTTATGGAGCGTTCCAGAGCCTAGTAGATCAGACTATTGCAAGCACTACTACTGCTTATGCAATGACACTTGATACTACCGACTATACAAACGGAGTCTATTTATCTAATAGCTCTAGGATGAATGTTAGAAACGCTGGTATCTACAATTTACAATGGTCTGGACAATTTGAGAATACTGATACAGCAGATCATGATAGTTATATTTGGCTAAGAAAAAATGGCACAAATGTAGTTGCATCAACTGGACTTATTTCTGTACCAGGCAGACATGGCTCAATTAATGGTCATACTATTGGTGGATGGAATTTCTTTATAGAGTTGGCTGCAAACGATTACATAGAGTTATATTGGTCATCAGATAGCACAACTGTTTCTCTACAATTTTATGCTGCTGGAACAAGCCCTACAAAGCCATCTACTGCATCTCTTATAACAACTATGCAATATGTAGCTCCTAATGCAATGGATAATGTGTATGTCAGCGCACAGACAAATGGCAGCGCAACACTCACTCATTTTGCCAATTCAACGGCTAGTAAAACATACGGATATGTAATAGTTGGATAATTACCACTTTTCTACCAATTGTAGGTAAAATTATGGTATGCAAAAAATCTATGTAAAACCAGAGGATTTGAGGCTGTACTGGGATTATGTTAGAAAAGGTTTATTAAAGATTTTAAGTAAGACTCCTGAGGGGTGGATTCCTGAGGATGTATATGTAGAATGTTTCAATAACAAGGCTCTTTTATGGGCTTTCACGCAGGACAACCGATTAGTAGGCTTTTCGGTTCTGCAACCCCAAGGCGATAATCTACATATATGGTGTGCTTATTTTGAGCATAATCTTGATCCATGCTGGCAAGCTATCCAAGAGATAGCAAGTGCTGGCGGGGCTAAGACTATAACTTTTGATTCTCATCGTAAAGGATGGGATGTAATAGGTAAAAAATTAGGTTTCAGACCTAGAAAATGGATAAAGGATATTTGATATGGGCGGAATAGCAAGCGCAGTCGGTGGGCTCTTTGGTGGTGGTGGAGATGATGGTCAAAAAGTTCAAGAAAGAACTACGACTACTACTAATTCAATTGATCCAATGCTCAGACCTTATGTAGACTTTGGTTTAGCAGAGGCAAGACGCCTATACGAATCAAGTAGCCCATCTTACTTCCCAGGTCAGACCTATGTAGATCCTTCAGCAAATACATTGGCTGCATTGCAAGCTGGTGAGCAAAGAGCTACTGCTGGTAGCCCATTACTAAGGGCAGCGCAAGCCGAGAACTTAGCTAATGTACAGGGTAACTATCTAAGTGGAAATCCATTCTTTCAAGGTGCATTCAATCCTGCTGCCAAGGCTGCTCAACAATCCTATTACGATGCTATCCAAAATGTAACCTCTAAAGCCTCTAGTGCTGGTCGCTATGGCTCTGGTGCTTATGGTCAATTAACAGATCGTGCTGGCGGTACTTTTGCTAATGCACTTGCTGATACTGCTGGCAAACTAGCCTATCAGAATTATGCAGATGAAAGAGGAAGGCAGGCTGCTGCTACTGCTGCTGCTCCTGGTATGGCAGAGGCAGACTATGGAGATATCCAGCGTTTGTTAGCAATTGGACAGGGCAGAGAAGGTTATGCTCAAACTGCATTGCAAGACCAAATTAATCGTTATAACTACGAGCAAAATCTTCCACAAGCTAAACTGCAATCATTCCTAAGTGGCGTATATGGCGCACCTACTGGTGGCGTATCTACCTCTACTCAGCCTATCTATTCTAATCCAGGTCAGCAACAACTTGGAAACTTGTTAGGTATTGCTGGTACAGGCGCACAACTCTTTAGCGCATTTAAATAATTATGAACTTCTCATTCCTAGACGATCTTTTTAGTGGCATTGGTAAGGGTTTTGCCGATGTAGATAAATTTGTAGACAGAGAGATGCCATTTGATTCTGGATGGGGATTCCCTGCTGCTCTTACTGCTGCCTATTTTGCTCCTCAACTTATTCCTGCTTTTGCTGAAGGCGGTGCTGGAGTTGGTGGGCTCTTTGGTGGTGGTGAGGGCATATTAGGATCTTTAGGTGGTGGCGAATCATTTTTAGGAACTGAGGCTATTCCAAATATTGACTTAATTAATATAGCATCAAGCGGAGAAGGATCTATTGGTTCTGGTGGCATGAATAGCCTTTTATCTAATCTTGGATTAGATGGTGGTTCAATGGCTGGTCAAGAAGGTTTTGCACTTCCTAGTTCTGCTTATACTCCAGAATATTTAGATAGTCTTGCTAAATACCAAGGTGTAGATGCTGGCAACGCAAGTTATTTAGATAGATTGCTTGGCAATACAGAGCAAGGTTTATATAAGCAAGAAGGACTAGCTAAACAAGCGTCTGGTCAAACAGTATCAGATTTGTTAAAGAAACAAGCTCAACAAAAAGCACTAAGCCAATTAGGACAAAGCAGTTCTAAAATGCAAGAGCAAGGCAATATTCAACAAGCAGAACAAAACAGAATGGCTCAATTGCAAGCAATGATGCGTAGAGGTCAAGGCGTAGATACAACTACTGCTCTACTATCTTTACTGCAAGAAAAGCAACAATCTAAGCAACCTAGAATATCTTTAATCTGAGGCAAACATGGCAATTATTCCATCCTATTATGAAGGCTTACTATCAGAAGATGATATGTCATCTCTGCGTAACCAAGCACTTGCATCTGGATTATTAAGCGCAGGCGCAGCATTTTCTAGAGCTGGCGCACCATCTCTGATGCCACAAGGTAGTGGGTTTAGCGATGCCTTGCAAGGATTTCAAACTGGATACCAAGGTCAAGTAGATTCTGCGTTACAGAATATGCTCAAGGCCACTCAAGTTCAAGAGTTAGTTCGTAAGCAAAAAGAGGCACAACAGTTAAAGCAGTTGTATGCAAGCGCAGCAACTCCTAAGTATCAAACAATACCTGGTATGCAAACTGCTATTCCTTCAGAAGTAGGCCCTGCTGTAATGCAAGCTCCTGATACTCAAAAGTTAGTAGGATATGACTACGATCTAACTAAGATTATTCCTATGTTACAAGCTAGTGGTAATTTTGGTGCTATTAAAGATATTGCTGAAAGCACAAAGGCTTTGCGCCAATCTGGATTAATGGGTGGTGGTCAAGCACCTAGCCCATTTGCTGCTTATACACAAGCATCTAGCCCACAAGTAAGAGCATTGGCTGGTCAATTAGAGCAAGGATTTAAAACTGGCGTAATTGATGAGGAAACCGCTTATAAGCGTTTAGACTCATTAGCAAGAATGGAAGATTCTTATGTTAGCCGTCAAATTGCATCTGGTGAAAGAATGGATGCTAGACAAGCTGCTGCTGCGGAAAGAGAATTAAGAAGGGCAGAAGGCGGCAAACCTACTGAGTCAGAGCAAAAAGCTGCTGGATTTGCACAGCGTATGGAGCTATCAAATCAGTTAGCTAAAGACATAGAAAATAAAGTAGCTACACAACAATTAGCAGGAAAAGATGTTGGCACAATGTATCCAACTGCTAGAACTCAAGCTCTTGGATCTGTTCCTTTAATTGGTGGATATTTAGAAAATATTGGAAGTTCTACACAACAACAACTATATAAACAAGCTCAAGAAAACTGGGTTCGTGCAAATCTGCGTAAAGAGTCTGGTGCAGTTATTGGTACAGATGAAATGAAAGATGAGATTAGAACTTATTTCCCACAGCCAGGAGATAAACCAGAGAAAATTGCACAAAAACAATTAGCAAGAGAAGTAACTCAAAACGCAATGAAAACTGCTGCTGGTAAATCTTATGTTCCATTTGATATGAATCAATTTAAAAAAGATAGAGGATTAGAGTAATGGCATACGAAAAGTTTGAAAAAGTTATTCGTAATGTA
>JAUKPQ010021010.1:0-51542 GCA_032273045.1 Chloridella minuta
TTAGGTGATGCCCAAGAAGCAGAAGACCTTCTGCACGAGGTGATGATGCTCATGATTCAGAAGATCGGTTTCTATACACCACGCCCGGAAATGAAGAACAGCTTCAAGGCGTGGCTCTATCGCTTGAGTACGCACCGAGCGATCGATGAGATTCGTAAGCGCAAAGGCAAGATGCTGACGGAGTGGACGGAGACTTCGGCGACCGAGCCTTTGCAAGATGAGTTGTATGAGAAACGCGAGCAAGAAGGATTGATCGGTGAACTCCTGCTGCAATTACCCCTCATGCAACGAATGGTGCTGGGCCTACGGGTAAATGACGATCTCTCCTACGTAGAAATTTCCGCGGTTCTAGGTAAAGACATCAACACAGTTAAGCAGAGTCTCTTCCATGCGCGCAAGAAGATGAAAGAGTTACTGGTTGCTCAAGGAGCGATGGCATGAAGCATCCATCAATAGAGATCCTGCAGGATTACTTTGAGAACGCGCTCGTGCTTTCTCAGGAAAAGCGTGTGAAGGAACATCTCTTGGTTTGTGATCAGTGCAGTAAGATGCTGGCCGACTTTGCGGTGATTGAAACGAAAGTTCTCAATCGCGCAGCTCCGGCGATCTCAGCTCAGGCGCAGCAACGTATCTTCACGGATGCGAAGAAGATGTTGGCCCAGCGTGGGCAACGAAAGATGGCGCACACCGAGCGCCAAGAAAAAATCAAAGAGTTGCTACAAGACTGGCAGGAAAAGCTCAGCTTTGACTGGCGAGTTCCGGCTCTGCAGTTCGCCTCACTTTCAATCGTACTCGCGGCCGTCATCGCCGTTGAGTCATCACAGGTTGAAGAAATCACCTACCAACCGATTTCTACGGACGTCCAGGTTCTCACATATCAAGACGTAACCCCTCAGGAGAGAGAATGAAATATCTGTTATTGCTTTGTTTAAGCATCACGGCCCATGCCGGCATAAAAGTGAGTGGGGACATGGTCCAGCCATTCAAGTCGAACTCCTATCCGATGCGCGAGTTGATCAAAGACTACGCTGAGATCACCTCGACTCATATTCTCTATTCCGACAAAACGGTTGAGCCCAAAGAGGCCGTTCAGCTCCAGTTGAATCAGGCCATGAGCAAGGAAGACTTCAAGAAGATATTCTATACCTTACTGAGTGCTCATGGATTTTCGCCCATGGAGAGTTCTGGGTTTCTGTGGATCGGCCCGAGCCGCGATAACCGCTATCTTCCGGGGCCAGTCTATACGGATGACTCCTATCCGCGCGACCCAAGCTTTAAGCTTGTGGTCCACACGCTTAAATACCCATTGGGAAGTTCCATCACGCGTAACTTGCGTCCCTACATGTCTCGTTATGGCAGAGTGATCAATTTTTCTGATGCACGCACGATCATCCTCAATGATCTCGGCGATAATATTGCTCGGCTCGTAAAACTTGTAGAGTCTATGGATACGGAACTTGCCTACGAGCAAGTTCTTAAAGAAAAACCAAAGACTCCAGAAGTAGATACGTCTCTTCAGGAGAAAATCGTTGGTCTTGAGCTAGAAAATAAAATTCTCGAAAAGAAGTATCTCGAACTCAAAGAACAAGCGGCCTCTGGAGGTGCACAATGAAAATTTTCTTAGGCCTCTTCCTCTTGGCGAACACTGCTTTGGCCCAGGTCCTCGTGCGGGATGCTGGCGGCGATTACGTCTTCAACAAGAAAACCTACAAGGCCAGCGAACTTCTTCACGACTATGCCACGCTCGAAGGGCTTAACCTCGTCTTGAGCACAGATTTCAAGGACGTGAGCCTTAACATCGAAGGTCCGCGAAAAATGGCGAAAGAGGCCATGGCCAATTATGTTTCCATTGTTCTTTATCAAGTTGATGGGAGTGTCGTGCGGACGGCGGATGCAAAATTCCTGAATGTGATCCATGCTCGAGACAATCGCTACATGACCTTGCCGGTATTTAGTGAACTTGAAAAAGTTCCGAAGGATTACAATCACGTTCAATTCTCCCACCAGCTTCAGCATATCAAAGCAGCGGAGTTGACTTGGAATCTTCGTCCGTTCATGAGTCGCTATGGCCGAATCATCGATGATAACTACTCAAACTCAATTCACATCACTGATATGGGTGTGAATGTGCATCGTTTGATGGCGATAGTTAAGTTCATGGACACACAGGCTTTTGTAAAACGACTCGAAGAAGTGGAAGCGATTAACAAGAAAAACGAACAGGTTATCAAGTCCGAGAAAAGTCTGGTCGACATCATTAACGGTAACCAAGGCTTGTTCTTGCTCGTGTTTCTCATTATCGGAAGCATGATTGGTTTTGGACTTCGCGGGTACACTATGAAACGAATCGAGGGCGGATGGTAATTCTATTTTGGCTTTTGACATCGTTCTCAGCTCTTGCTTTGGAGGTGATTAAGCCGGCCTATGAGAAAGACATCGTTCTGCGGATCGTTGCCGTTGAACCCGATAGTTTTGAAACCTATTTACTGACCAACCACAACGGGCGTGTCATGACGCTCGTTTGTGCTCGCAACGTGGTCTACGACACCAATCCGAAAGCGTTCATTGAGTACCGTAACTTCTTCAACGAAATCGCGGAGAACTTCACCATCGAAAGCGACAAGGCCTGTAAAGATCTCGGCCGCTTCATCGAAACCTCGCAATATGGAGTGAGCTGGGAGAAGCCTTTCGTGATCACGCTGAATCGCAAGTCACGGAAGGTGGCAAAAATTGTCTATCCGAACGTAGATCCTCTCGCCGACGAAGGAGAGGAGAGTGACCTCCTGACACCGATGAACAAGGGTCTGTACTAGTAGTCTCGCGTAATTTCACAGAGCTCTTTTCTCTCCAGCATCGGGACAACGCACGGATCAGCAGCATGACCTGTCACAACCATCAAAAACGGGCGATAGGAATTATCCAGCCCGAGAAGATTGTTGAGAAAACTCATGGGCCGTGGAGTGTGGGTGAGGGTGGCCAGACCTGCATGATGGAGAGCTGTCAATAAGATGCCTACGGCAATGCCTGTGGACTCGTTTGCGTAGTAGCTTCGCTTCATCTCCCGTGGGTCTCTATCAAGGGGCCTTTGACGGGTAAAGACAGCAATGATTGCAGGAGCAACACTTAGGTACGGTTTATGAGCAGTTGTTCCTAACGAGGAGAGGTCTCTGGCCCATTCGGTGCCTGCTTGGTTTTGATAAAACTCTTGCTCAACCGCTTCTGCCGCAAATCGGATTTTGTCTTTCATCTCTTGTGATTTGATGACCGCAAAAAACCAGGGCTGGACGTTGGCACCACTGGGCGCAGTGCCAGCGGCTTTAATGGCATTCGCGAGCACGCCTTCTGCGATCGGTTGCTCAGAAAACTGACGGATCGTACGTCTCGTTTTTACTAAGTCGTAGAAACGCTCGCTTTGCTCTCGTGGACTCTCCGTGAAGCGAGGCGAGTGAGAAAGATATGTGGGAATGAACTCATGCATAACGTTTCCTAGATGTAGAAATGAAAGAGGAGCCAAGCACTATCAGTTGAATTGGCGGGATCCGTTTCATTAAACTGTTTCTTAAACTCGGCCTGCAGCTCGACGTGAGGAACAGGAAGCCATTGAATGCCGAATCCTGGAGCGTACTGCTTAGTTTGACTTTGACTAAGGTCAGTCTGGAGTTGCTCGTGAAACCCGTAGTAGGTCACACCCTTGGTTATCTGGTGCCCGATAGTCACAAAACCACTCAGAAGATGGATCGCCTTTTGCGGGGCACTCTCTTGATGTGAGCGTTGGTGGTTGATTTCAAATTTCGTATACACGTGGTCTGCTAGCGTTACGAGTCCATGGACGCCCGAGAGATTTCGTCGCTGAGTAGGGCCTTCACCCAGGAGGAGACTCGCTCCGATCTTTGATTTTTTTCCAATGTAATGAGAATAGGTCGCAGAAGTGTTCTTCTCTGATCTTTCTTCTCGTGGGACGTCGATCCTTCCTAGCGAGGTCGAGACAAAAATTTCTTTGTCCTCATAGAATTTCGTGAACTCCATCACATAAGCTTCGCTGTTGGAGCCGAATCCGAGAGGAGACTTCGTGAAGCGGTTGTGGTTCGGATCATTGAGACCATAGGTCTGACGAAACTTGCCGACCTTGAGGCGAGTGTCTTCACTCGGCGACCAAAGACCGTAATGTCTTTCAGACAAGAAGCGCCCTTTGTTAGGCGTACCCTCTGGGCCCTCCTGGGTTCCGACAGTCCCGATCATCCAAACTTCTCCGACCTTGACGCCGAGTTCGACGTTTTTTTGCATGACGAAGAGTTTGCCGCGATTGATCTGATCGTTCTTAGCGTAGGTCTGCAACGTACGTATATGCCCGCCAATATTAACCGTTTCGGTATTCTTCACGGCGCCGAACAGCGGCGCATCGGAGCCTTTCCAACCCCACGTACTCATCAATTCCTTCGAGAGCGAACGGCCGTAGTCCGTGAGAAGACCTCCGCCAGAGGGAGCGTGATGGCAGGCCATGCAGTTCACATAGCCATGAGAGACATTCTCTACATAGGCGTGAGCACTGAAACTAATAAGTAGTAGAAAGAGAAGATTCATTTCACTTCACTCAAGACGAGGTCGCTGTTGACGGTAACGTTCTCTGCCACGGTGATGCCTTGGAAGCTGGGGATCGCTACTTTGAAATCACTCAGCTTGATGACGAACGAGGCACTCACTTTCGTTGTGCCGTCCTTCTGCACGATCTCGCTCGTGCCGCTGACTTCTCTTTCCACACCGTGCAGGAGCAGCTTCCCTTTAAAGTTTTTCTCCTTGATGGAAACGTTTTCCAAGATGAGCACCGCCTCGGGGAATTGCTTCACTTCGAGGTACTTCTCTTTTAGATGTTCATCGCGCAGATCGATCCCCGTAGTGACATCGGCGAGCACAACCTTGAAGGAGCCACTGAGAAGGTCGTTCTCGAGCGTGATGGGGGTGTCGCTGAATGCGCCGGTTCCGGTGATGGAGATGAGCGCCGGTCTGCCCTTTGCGACGAATTCGACTTGGCTCTTCTTAGCGTCAAGCTTCAGGGTGGCCGCTTGCGCTAGCTGGGCCACGAAGAGGGTGAGAATGAAGACGTATTTCATGTTGGCTCCTAAGGTAGACCTAGCTCGATCCATTGGATGAGGATGTTCACTTCTTCTTGGCTCAGGCGCCCGAAGTTTGAGAAGGGTGGTGGTGGAGGCATGGGTTCAAACTCATCTTGGATGACCGTGATGAGGTAGCTCTCGGTAGGAGAGTCGAAGTTTAGAAATTTCTGGTCATCAAGAAAGGTTCTGTTCCTTGCGACGTAGAAGGCCTGTCTCGATGAAAGATCGAGGAACTTCGCCTGGCCCTGCGGGTTGTGGCAGACCATGCACTTCGGGGCGATGATATTTTCAGATATGGAGGTCCAGTTCGCTGCGAGCTCGACTGGAGTCGGCTCCGTGGGGGCGTCACCGGCGCGCTCGGGCGCACCGGCTTCGGCCCAGGTCATCAAAAGATTTTTTAAGTTCGTTGAGAGCGCCGGAGCATTCTTCGGCATCCGGTTGCTGTTCACGGCGGAGACGATCTTATCAATCTCCCGCTTCACGCCGTTGTAGGAATTATACTGTGAGTGACAGCTCACGCAGTGGGGAGTGAACACCGCACTTTTCACCGTAGCAAAATCGAGACGTGAGTCAGAGAGCTGAATATCACGGACGGTGACTTTCGGATCGTAGGAGTAATTCCCACAGGAAGCAAGAGACAACATGGCCACTAAACTTAAAATTGAGATCAGTGAGCTCATGTTGTCCTCGCTTTAAATGACTCGATTAGAGTCGTGGAGCTTCACCAGAAATTCGCTTCCAGTTACGATCAGCACGGGTTTCATAATCAAGCACATCACTGTCAAAACTTCTCTTGGCACGGCCGCTGACGAAGTAGTGGGCGCGGTTACCATGGATCGTGAAAATCTGCGGTTGAATATCAACCAAAGATCCAGACGCCATGGCATAAGCGCACCATCCACCGTAGGTCGGTTCGTACTTCTCCGGATTGGTCACAAACAAATCAAGATTTGCCGCCGAGGCGAAAAAGTAGCTGACACCCATGTAGTCGAGGCGGTACTCAGACTTACCTTCCAGAGCACGGCCACCGCCCTCAGGAAACACAGCGACCGGGTCGAAGCCTTTGAGGCCCGTACCGGCTTCGATGTTGTACTTCGAAGCATTCCGATTCTCTTGAGCAGAGGCGTTCGTTCCTACCAGAGCTGTCAGAGCGAGCAAGCAAGTCAAAAACACATTTTTAATTGTCATAAGTTTCTCCTTGATCTGTTTCTACCTATTTGGAGGTGTAATAGAAATTTCAAACGATCTAATCCTGTGTTAGAATAGACTGAACAATGGGGTTGATATGCTTCCTGAACTTGCAAAGCACTCAGAAAAACTGACGTATTTCTATGAAATCATTAACGAGGGAAGCTTGCAGGCGACCAGCCGTAAGTTCGGAGTCTCTGCCTCCGGGTTGAGCTATACGATCAAAGAATTGGAAAAGGTGTGTAAAGTTTCCTTGCTCAAACGAAGCAAAAAGGGAGTTGTGCCGACGGAGGCAGGGGCGAAGCTTTTTCAACTTTGTCGTTCAGTTTATCGTGAGATGGAAAGAGTCCAACTAGAAATGCAGGGCCAGGGAGCTGAGGAGATACATCGCATTCGAGTCGGGACATTTTCCTCTATCGCGATCTATTTTTGGCCCCTCCTATTGAAAGAAATTGCCCAAGATTCTCGGCTGTCGATGTCGATCAGTACTGGCCGCAGCAAGGACATTCTTGAACTACTCATAAGGAAAGAGGTTGATGTCGCGATTACGGTAGAATGTTTCACGCATGCGCGTTTAGTGAAACACGAGCTCTACGCAGACAGCTTCAGTTTTTACGTCGCCGCAGGAAAAAAAATTCAATCCCTCGCAGATGAAGTGATCTACTACATCCCGGATACCCAAGATCGAGATGGAAAAAAACTTCGCCAACATCTCCAGGGGATGGACGTAAAATTCAAGGAAGAGTGTGAACTCGATTCCTTCGAAGTCATCGCTCAGTTCGTCGCCAACGGTTTTGGTGTGGGGATCTTGCCTAACAAGGTAGCTTCAGGATTCGGGAAGGCCATCAAGAAGATAAGTCCTAGAGAACTGAAAAAAGACTTCGGGGCCCACAGGTTTTATTTGTCCTACAGAGATGACCTCGAACTATCTCAGAAAGATCTTGAGATTATTTTAGGTGCTGCAAAGAAAGCGGTGACGAAGTTAAAGTGACTTGTCACAAAAATGGTCCCTCTTGCATTCACTATGAGGGGGATCTATGAGGCATTTTCTTTTTTCCTTATTTTTGACGTGGACTGGTGTGTCTCAAGCCTATGCTTGGGAAGCCACTGGGCGTGGTGCACTCGTTGAGCTTTACACATCCGAAGGTTGTTCATCCTGTCCACCGGCTGATGCTTGGCTGAGTAATCTACGTTCTCATCCAGGTCTCTGGAGTGAGGTTGTTCCCATCGCCTTTCACGTGGATTATTGGGATGGGCTAGGTTGGCCAGATAAGTTTGCTTCAGGAAAGTACACCTCTCGTCAGCGTGCTTACGCAAATCTTTGGAAGACCTCAACGATCTTCACACCAGCTGTGATCACCCTGGGAGAAAACAGCGGAGTCACGCGCTCGTTTCCCAAAGTAAATCTCCACCTTCAGGCGACGTGGACAAACGGTAAGTTGGTCGTTCGCGGGGCAGATGGGACCAAAGCAACGGTCCACGTTGCGTGGCTGGCCATGGAGGTGTTTTCTGACGTGAAGAGGGGAGAGAATGCGGGAAGAAAACTTCAGCATGATTTTATTGTCCTGGAGCACGCTGAGTTAGGGGCCTACAAACCAGGCGAAAGTTTAGAGCTCTTGCAACCTAAGCGCCCTGTGGCACCGGTAAAGGCTTTAGTTGTGTGGTTAGAGGCTGAGGGAAGGCCACTCGTCGCAGTAGGCGGTCCATTTAATTGACACTCGAACCGCAAGGCAGTCCAAAGATAGACTCTTTTAGCCGGGCTGGAAAATTGTAGGATCTCTCATAGAATAGGGGTGGGGAGAGTCTATGAAATTCTTGTTATTGAGTTTGCTGGTGGCCTGTGCCACGCCTTCGCAAAAAACGGTCGAGTCTGAAAAAGCAGACATCGTTTTCATGCACGGGTCACACCTCGATGGCAGTAGTTGGGATCGTGTGCTAGAGCACATGCCGCTGGATCGTCGAACCCTCATGCTCAACATTCCTCATCGCACCCTGGCCCCTGTGCTGACTCTCAACCAAGCGGCCCAGCGTGCTTGTTCAGAAACACTTCGTCCCTCTATTTTTGTCGTGCATAGTTTTGCGGCTGTCATCGCCCATCAGATGCTGAGTGTTTGCTCAGAAAAAATTAAACAACTGATTTACGTCGCCGGTGTGATCACCTTGCCCGGCGAACGTCCTGTGATGACTTATTCACCGGCCGATCAAGAAGGTTACGCGCAGGCGGTGGATTCGAACGAAGCCTGGCTGACACCTCGAGAGCGCGGCCAGTTCTTTGGAGTCATGGCCGGCCCTCGCTATGAAGTCGATAGCGCTTTTCCGCCGATCTTTCGCGAGTCAGCGAAGCTTGGTGAGGAGAAAGTCAATTTTGATTTGGAGGTTTGGCAGAAGCTTCCGAAGAACTACATCTATACTTTGGAAGATGCGGTGATCTCATCGGCCACACAAGAGGCCTATGTGGCCAAGGCACAGATTGTAAAAACCCGTGCCCTTCACTCAGGCCATCTGCCGATGTTGACTCATCCTGAGTACACGGCAGATGCCATCATTGAGCTGATTAACGATTAACAGTGGTTCCCGTCGCAGTCTCAAACAAGTATTTCACGAACACCGGCAAAGGAGCGCCGTGCTTGTTGCTTTGAAGCGCGGCCGCACGCCAAGTTGGGTTCATGGCAGTTTCCCAAGGATTGACCGCAAGACCAGAAGCCGTGGCATCCCCATCCGAAGTTGGCAAACCTGCGAAGCGTGGCTTCCAAGCGAAGTCCGGATGTTTTTCAGAGTACCATTCGCCACCGATGATGCGATTCGCAGCATCCAACTCGAGAGCGTATTCATAGACCACAGTTTTCGTCTCATTGACTCCCGAGTCTTCCGAGTCAGCACCGAACAATAGCACGGCCGTCATTTTAACTCCGACCACATTCACCGTGTTCGGGTTACGGAAGCGGCGGTAGCGAGAAACTTTTTTGGTTGGGCGAATGACTTCGAGGAAATTCGCAGACGTGCGATCGTCGTCTTTCAAATCAAAGTACTGGATGGCGTAAGAGATGATGGGCTTGTTCCAAACTTCCGAGTCATGGATGTAGTCGATGATGAAGGGACGTTTGTTCATGCCCAACTCATGGGTGACGATCAAGTGCCAGTCGGCCGGATTCACGTCAAAGCATTCTGGAGTTGAAACACGTGATCTGCCGAAAAGACCATCCGAATCCGTCTCTGGATCATCAGTGTAGCAACGCTGACCGACGAAAGAACTTTCAAACTTGCCGTTGGCATAAAGCACAGAACCCAAGGCCTTCATGTCGTCAGTCGTGAAAGTGATCGGACCACGAGTCGAGTTCAACGTGACATCGTTTTTTGGAAACGGCAGCAGGATGCTGGCCGCGGCCCAACCGTTGCAGATCCCCTGCCAGGTGGCGACTTTGCGTGTGGTGCGGAATTCTTCACGAGCAAGATTCCACTGATGAGCAGTTAAGCTGCCAGCTTCTTCCGGAGAAACGCCCATGAGGACGTCGTATTTCTCTGACGGAGAGAGGAGCTCGCTCGCGATGGTGTGGCTGGGTCGCTTCGTTACGTACTCAAGTGAGCGTGACCATTTGCCGCGTGGAAAATATGAATCGCGATAGCGAAAACCCAAACCACCGACGTAGTTTGGCCAGTAGAAGCCAGACCAAGAACCTTGCGCCACAACGGCCGATGGGTAGGCGGCAAGTGCACTCAAGTCAGTGACGAGAGATTCTTGTGGGATATCGAGAAAGTAAGCGGGTGTGCCTGGATTGTTCGCTTCTTTATCAGCGGATTGGTAACCATTGGCGATGATTAAGTTACGCTCGCGGAGTTTTGCCGTAAGTTTTTCATTGGCAAAAGCACTAGAGGTTATAAGAGTGAGCAACACCAGAAGACGAAGCATCGTGGGGATCCTTGTGAGAAAGTTTGACTCTCTATGCCAAGCGATGAAGCTACTCGTCAATCAGATTAACGCAAAGTCAAAAACTCAGCACATCTAACGCAATGAACAAATTGAGTCAGGTAATCAACGAGAAGACTTTACCCCGCTGGTTTGGAGTCGCTGAGTTCGCTAGTCTTTAAGAATGAAAAACACACTTTTTTTCGCTCTTTTTCTACTCACTCAGGCCTGCAGCGGACCGACGCTAAGAAGGCCCGGCAGTGAGGTACCCAATGCTCCGGACTACGCTCTCATTTTTAAAACTGCACGTGATGTCCTGATCGCGAACCCCAATGACGTTGAGCAGCAAGAACAGGTCAAGCTGCTTTTGAAAGTCCCGGAAAATTTCGTGGTGGGTGAGCTGCAAGCTCGACCTGAATTGCTGGCCCTTGCACGCGAGCAGCTCATTTCAGAGCTGCAAATGACGGCTCCGGTTCCACCAGATCCAACGAAACATACGCGCCTCATTCCACCGCAGGGAATGCCTGGCTACAGCGAGATGCAGCTCTATGTGAATCACGCCTATTACCGTGGCGGGAAGTTCATAAAAAAGAGCAATTTGATTGAAGTATGGAAGGCCTTTATCAATAAGGCCGAGAAAGAAATCCTCGTGAACGTGTTTGATTTCGATTTGGAAGAAATCGCTGATGCGCTGATTGCCAAGTCACAAGCGGGCCTCGATGTGCGCGTGGGCATCGATAAGAAGAGCGTGATCGATGTGCGTCCGGAAGTAAAAAAAATCGAAGAGAAACTCATTGCGGGTGGCGTGAAAGTGACTGGCGTTATGCCGGTTGGTTTGAATCACCAAAAGATCACTGCGATCGATTGGTCAGATGCGGGCAAGGCGTCGGTGCTGTTCTCTTCGGGGAATCTCACACGCTCGTGTCTAGAGCCTAAAGGTGACTTGAAGGGCACGATTCCTTTGCCCAAAGAGTCTTTGCCGAATGCCAATCACCTCATCACGATGAAGAGTTGGTTGCTCGCCAACCTCGTGCATCACGAACTCACGAAAACGCTCGACGCCGCCTATCTCCTGCGAGGCCGTCAGTACCCATTGAATGGATCGTATCAGATCACGGGCCCCGGCGTGGACCCACAAACCCTCGAAGCTTACCCAGAGCCTTCGATCACACTCACCTTCTCACCGGGCGGTGGTTTGAAGAGTATTAACCGCAACCTCATCGCTGATCTCATTAAGCGCGAGACGGGCTGGATTCGCATGCTGCAATTCGCTTACTCGGCGTCTGCTGTTGATGAAGCGTTGTTGTTCCGTGCTCAGCAAGATAACCAGGCGAATGGAAAGTTTGATTTCATGAGCATCGGGGACACGCCCTTTGCTATGCGCGAGTGGAGCCGTTTCCTCATCATGTCGGGGATGAAGCGCATCGAGAACCCGGACAAAACGAAAACCTATTTAGACGATCCGGAGAACGCGTGGACGAAGGGTCTTACTCCTAAGCAGCTGATGGATTTACGTAAGCGCGTGCGGATTGCTCCGAAGGTTTACGGCGAACATCATGTGAAAGTGAATGGTGTGAATAAGAAAGTGAACGCCAAGATTCACCACAAGATTCTTGCGACGCCACGTTTTGCCATCATGGGCACCTCCTTTAACTTTAGTGAAGGCGCCGAATCTAATAACGAACAGATCCTCGTGTTCCGTGATTCGCAACTTTCTGAAGCGGCCTACGGCATGGTGGAATACTTAAAACGCGATAGCCCCGGCAGCGTGGCCAGTGAAGCGGCCCGGCGCAATCGTCTGCGGATCACCCAGGAAGTGGGGACGGATCCGGAAGATCAAATTGAGGGCGAACCCTAAACAGATTCTTACCGCCGCAAAGCATTGAAATGTGAAGATCCTGTCATTACTGCTGGTGCCAAAAAGCACTGCGTTGACGGAGTGATCTCACAACCATAGAACTATCAGATCACCTCATTCTAAAAACCGGATGGTCTGACATGATTCGCTTCTTTTTGATGTCGTTGCTCTTGGTTTCTTTTGCTCAAGCTAAAGGCAAGGGCACTCCTCAGATTCGTCTTCTCACCACTAATTTTGAAAACCTCTTCGATGCCACTCATGATGCCGGCAAAGAGGACTACACGTACCTTCCGCTTGAAGTGAAACGCGCGATGCCGGAAGCCATGGCGTGGTGTGAAAAACAAACCGGATTTTACCGTGAAGAATGCTTCAACCTCGATTGGACGGCCGAAGTCGTGGCAACAAAAGTGGCACGCATCGCCCAGGTCCTCAAAGGTTCTATGGGAGCTGCGATGCCTGACGTGATCGTGGTGCAAGAAGTAGAAAATTTGAATGTGCTTTCCATGGTGGCTCGCGCCCTCGGTCCCCAGTTCCGTGCGATCCTCATTGAAGGCCCAGATGAGCGCGGCATCGACACCGGCATGATCACTCGTTTACCAGTCAACTCAATGAAGCTTCACTCTTTCCAGACCAGCACGGGCCGCAAGACTCGCGGTATTCTGGAAGTAGTTCTTCGGGTAGGGCGCAAAAGCGCCACGATCCTGTCTAACCACTGGCCTTCTCAGTCGAATCCAGATGCCGACCGTATGCTCGCTGGCCAGCTACTCTTGCAAGTGGCCGGAGCTGCTCAACGCCAAACTGATCTAGTCGTCGCTGCTGGCGATTTCAATACGGCCGAGGATGATGAGCTCAACGCTCTGAAGACTCTTGTGCTTCCGGCTTTCTGGGACGCGGAAGCGGAAGCAGTTGCTGCGGGTGTGGACCTCGGCGCTCCTGCGACCTACAGCTACAAAGGCGTGTGGGCGAGCTTGGATCATATCTTTATCATGAAAGGGAATTCTCGTCGTGCGCCGGATTTCTCTCGTGTTTCAATCTACACCGAGAACGGAAACATGATCGAGAACTACACCTACCAAGGTCGCAATGAATCGCGCCCGGTGCGCTACGATGCTGAGACCGGCAAAGGGTACTCGGACCACTTACCTATGAGCATGGTTATAAAGTTCTAAAAAAAAAGGGCCCTTTCGGGCCCTTTTTTTAAATCAAATCTTATTTGCATTCCGGGTGACCGAACAAAGACACTTCATAAACAGTCTTCGTTGGAGCATCGATCAACAACAAGCTTGGGATAACTGTCCCGCACACACTGCCGCCACGATTAGGTGTGTAGCCGAAGTCAACGCCCGAGCCGCGCAAGCTGTAGATCTTCGCTTTAATCGCTTTGCCTTGAGATTCTGTGAGGACTGATTCCCAAGCGACCATATCGTCCACATGGTTCATAGCGCCTTTCATGCTCAGAGTACCGTAAATGATATCGTCGGCACCTGGAGAGTTATCCCCAGAAGCAACGACTTCAACATCAGCTTCTTCTTCGCCAATGGTGAGAGCGAATTCTTTGACGATCTCCAGAGCGTTCTTACCTTTGGTGACTTGGTTCACTTCACAAGACTTAGCGAAGTTACAAATCTCGTCGTGGACTTTTTTGATTTTTGCCGAATCACTTGCCTGGGCCACATTGGCCAACAGCAAAGCGCTAAGAAGTAGCTTCATGGATTTTCCCCCCAAGGATGTTAGTGCCGGGGGATATAACAAAACGCCAAAGCCATAGGCCCGGCGTTTGTAAAAAAGACAGTGTTAAGACTTGCTGAGTTTGCGGCCTAAGAGATGATCAAGACTGAATTTGCCCCCGCCCAAGGTCAAAACAACTACGGCAAATGAAAGATAAAGCAGTGCGAGTTCTTTCTTTTGAATTGGGTCAGCTCCGTGAGCGACGAATGCGGCCACAAGCATCGTTACGATCCAAAGAAGAGCGGCTGGGCGAGTAAACAGCCCAACAGCGATCAAGATCCCTCCGGCGAACTCCGCAAGTCCAGCGGCCCACGCCATGACGCCAGGAAGGGGGAGCCCCATTGCAGTGACCCCATCAATAAGTCCTTGGGGCGGGGGAACTTTTCCCATGCCGTGTGCGAACGCCATAAAAAGCCCAAACATCAGTCGTCCGACTAATAGGCCCAGGCTTCCTTTGGTGTCATGATCGAGTGGTGAAGAGAAGCAGGATTTTAACATAAAACCTCCATGTACCTAAATACTAGCATGCTAAACTGTGAGTACAAATAAGGAGTCTCACATGAAAGCATGGTGGTTGGTGTTGGTAAGTTTTTCGGCCCTCGCAATGGACTGGCAAGGTCATCGGGGCGCGCGCGGACTTTATCCGGAGAACACCATCGGTGCCATGAGCGAGGCTTTGAAGTATCCCGAAGTGACGACACTCGAATTAGATGTGGTCATTTCTAAAGATGGTGAAGTGGTGGTCAGTCATGAACCCTGGATGGGTGAGGAGATTTGCCTCAAACCCAAAGGTAAAACGGTCAAAGAGCGCGCCATCAATCTCTACAAGCTGACCTACAAAGAGATCGCAAAATACGACTGTGGCAGCAAAGTGCACCCGCGCTTCCCGGAGCAGAAAAAAGTAAAAGAGACGAAGCCACTTTTGCGCACGCTCTTAAAAGAAACCGAGCAGATGGTTCAGGCTTCGGGCCGCAAGATTGAATACAACATCGAAATCAAATCGACCGTGGAAGATGAGAAAGAAGGCTATCAACCTGCGGTAGGTGAGTTTACGGATAAGGTCATTAAGGTCATCAACGAATCAGTCGGCGCTCGCCGTGTGTACATCCAGTCCTTTGATTGGCGTGTGCTCGAGTACCTCCACAAAAATTATCCCGACTACAAAAGCGTGGCGCTGATTGAAGAAGCCTTCGAGCCCGAGATTGTTTTGAAGAAGTTGAGTTTCGCTCCGACGGTTTTCTCGCCGTATTTTAAGAATCTCAGTGCGGACCATGTGAAATATTTCCGCAAACGTGGAATTATGGTGGTGCCGTGGACGGTGAATGAAGTGGAAGATATGAAAAACGTCCTGCGGTTAGGTGTCGATGGGATTATCACCGACTATCCCAACCGCATCCAGACGCTGAAGTGATCTATCGCTCGTAGCAGTTGATGAAGTCAGTGGTGAAAGCGACGCGATCTTGAAAATCACGAATCCAGTACATCTGGCGACCCGTCATACCGCGGTAGATTGTTTCGTAGAAAAATTCTGTTTGGTAAGCCCCACGCTGAGTGCGAATGCTCACAGTGCCGCGGCAAACGATATCAGTTTCGGTGGTGTTCCAGACTTCGACTTGAACTTGGTTGCCGTAATTCCAAATCCGGGGACGAACGTAAACGGGGTCACCCGGGTTATCAATCATGGCGTGAGCTGACGTCACAACAAACATAAGGGCGAGAAGCCATTTCATAAGAACTCCTTATTTCTAGGTTATTGAATTTAGGCTACTCAAGGCGGCAGGCGATGTCTAACGAAAGTGGACCATTAAAGACTGACCCAAATAGTAGCTGATCAATAAAGGTAGAGGACGGTAAAACATTAAGTTACGAAACAAGTATGGGTTCCGATACACTAAGTAAGATAGAGGAAATAGGTCGCGGCTGACAGTAGATTAGAATGAGAACTGAGGAATTATGACGAAATACAAGGTTCTCTTAGTTGATGACGAAGCCGAGATCCGCGAATGCTTGCAAAACATAGCTCAACACCCCGATCTTGAATTCACCCATGCGCTCAATGGAGAAGAAGGGCTCAAGCTTATCCTGGAACAGGACTTCGACTGCGTCGTGAGCGATATAAAAATGCCTCGCATGACCGGGCTTGAAATGCTGAAAGCCGCACGGGAGCAAAGCCGTGATGTTCCCATGGTCTTCGTATCTGCTTTTGCCAGCGATGAGCTTAGCCATGATCTCAGTATCTATGGTGCTGTTAAACTTCTGCACAAGCTTGATCTCATGAAGGCCCGAGAGCGTATTCAAGAAGCCATTGAGTGGGGACAAGAACTCAAGGCGATCCACAAAAACAAAGATGCTATCGGTGAAGATTTTATTCAGATCCTTCATCGCACGGGCAGTGTAAAATAGCGTCATGGACGCTCATACCCACAGTTTTAAAGAATCACCTCATCTCTATGTGCTCTCACCAAAAGATCTTTTGGCCGCAGACGTGCGTTCACCCTTCTTTTGTGCAGGTGTACATCCTTGGCATGTGGCCCGTGGCGGATTTGAACGAGTGCAGTGGTGGGCCCAGCAAAAAGGGTGTGTAGCCATTGGGGAAACCGGCCTCGATCGGTTACATCCAGATTGGGATCTACAGCTCAGTCTCTTTAAGCAGCACTGGGATCTGGCAGAGGCCATGAACAAGCCGCTGGTTGTCCATGTCGTGCGCTCATCAAGCGACGTCATGCAACTTCTCAAAGGGCGTAGACCAAAAACACCTTGGGTCTGGCACGACTTCACCGGTCCGGTTGAAGCGCTTCCGCGTTTATTGAAGCTTCACCCTAGTTTGTATTTTTCCTGTGGAATGCGGTTACTCCAGCGACCAAATTTTGCAGAAATCTGGGCGAAAATTCCTTCCGATCGTCGTCTACTAGAGACCGATGATGCCGCTGTGGCGATTCAGGAGGTCTATAAGCGCGCTGGCGTTACGGAAGCTGAACTTAATCCAAATTTCGCACGCTTATTTCCTCAGCTCGTTGTCTAAGTTGGCATTTGACGCATGCCTTGGTACTAGAGGGCTTTACACCCTTTAGGAGGATCTTATGCGTCTTATCGCTGTTGCTGCCCTTTTGTTGGCCTTCAATGCTTTCGCTGTCGAATTCACCACCACCACTTTCCGTCACACTGATGCTGGTATCGACGGTTTCTCACGTAACTACTACTCATGTGATTTCGCCGAAGCGACTTTGGAAAACCACCTCGAAGTTTTGGGTGCGAGCAACATCAGCGTTTCTTGCTCAGGCGGCATCGAGCAGAACTGGGGCATGTTCCCGGTTAATTTGACCGCTCGTTTTGATATCCCGTCTGCGACTTCTGAAAACCACACTCGTTCAACCAACTCTCGTCTTTCTGGCACTCGTCTTGGGAACAGCTCATGCAACTTCAACACGAAATTGTTGAACAAGCTTTTGCCTTTGTTCGCCAACGTGAAAGTAAACGCAAAACGCGCAACTTGCATGGATAACGACTCTCGCTGGTCTTACGACGTAACCGTATTTCAATAGCCTTTAAATTTTAAACGGAGTTCCCTATGCGTTTTATCGCTTTGTTTGCTTTGATCCTCACGTCTTCAGCGTTCGCTCAAGACTACGTGACGAAGAAAGTATCGTTCACCATTCCTACTTTGAACCTCGGAACACAAACGTTCTACAACTGTGATTCAGTTGAGTCTTTGACAGCTGCTCACATCAAAACGTTGGGCGGCGAGAACGTTAAAGTGACTTGCACCGGCGGCATCGATACCTGGAATCCAAACTGGAGCACAGCTGCTTTCGTATCTGCTAAGTTTGATGCATTGATGCCTGCTGGCGACAACACTGGCGGCCAAGAGCGTTTCATGATGCGTTCTTCAGGTGTTCGCTCAAGCGACTGCCAGTTGAATGTTTTCGTTATGGATAAGTTGGTGAAGGCTTTCCCAGCGGTTCAAGTTCTTGAGCGCAAGGTTTCTTGCCGTGGAGCACGTGGGACTTGGTCTTACGACATCCAGATCACTTACTAGTCAGTCTTTTGAAGGGCCCCGACTGGGGCCCTTTCTTTTTAAAGAACTTCCACCAACACAAACTTCAAGTAGCGCATCTCCTCCAAGGCCAGTGGCCAGGGATGATCTTCCGGCTGTCCGCGCGCCACGATCACGCGGCCGCGACGACGGGCCTTGCTGAGCGACTCTTGCACCAGCTCCAAGAACATTTCAAACGAGATATGTCCCGAGCAGCTTGAGGCGGCAAAGAGGCCTCCATTCGCAACGAGCTTGAGTGAATCAACGAAGATATCAATGTAGGCCTGCTTCGCACTTTCCACAGATTTCGCATTCGGTGCAAATGACGGCGGATCGGTGATCACAAAATCCCAGCGTGCTTTCTCGAGGGCCTGCTCTTTCACCCACTTAAACGCATCGGCGGTGATGCCTTCGTGTTTGCTTGGTGTGAGACCATTGATGTCCCAGTTGAGCTGAGCCGCTTCAATGGCGGCCGGAGCGATATCAACGGTGGTGACTTGCGTGGCGCCGCCGAGACCTGCAAAAACCGAGAAACCACCGGTGTAGCCGAAGAGATTGAGCAGGGTTTTGCCTTTGCTCATATCACCCACGAGCTTGCGGTTATCTCTCTGGTCAATGAAGAAGCCGGTTTTCGCGGCATCAACTAAATGAGTCTCAAACACCGCTCCGTTTTCATGGAAGCGTAGGCGAGTGAGGTCTTCGCCGCCATCGACTAAGACCTGGCCTTTTTCGTCTTCGTTATTGCGGCGCTTGAGGTAGACCGTATGAAGATCGAGATCCGTTTTCATCAGCCATTTTGCGATGACAGCGGGGTCCCAAAAATTATTCGCCGCTTCGCCATCGAGTTTGATGACGGCGACTTTGGCATACACATCACAAACAAGACCAGGAAGACTATCGCCTTCGCCGTTAAAGAGTCGGAAAGAATCCTGCACGCCCGGCCTGTGAAGATGGCGCTTGAGTGCAAGAGCACGTTCCATGCGCGCTTCAATCATCTCATAAGTAAATTTCTTCTCGCCGAGCTGAACCATGCGAAAAGCAAGATTGATATTGGGGCAGTAGTAACCTGTGCCCAAGAACTCATCTTTCGGAGAGTAAAGGTGGGCCAGTGTGCCCGCGGGCTTTTTCGGACGTTCACTGATCGCATCAGAGAACACCCATGGATTGCCGCGTTTGATATGCTTGCTTAGGTCGCGGGAAAGTTTAATTTTAAAAGGTGCGCTACTTTTGAACATCTAATCCTCGACTCGAAACCAGGTGACTTCGTGTTTGTTGTGGTGCTGGTGTATCATCTTCCCGCCGAGCTCTTTGACAAATCGGTCAGTGGTTTCATGATCAGTTTCCGCTTGGAACTTTAATGTGCAGACGAAGTTTCTCACGCCGTGTTTTTCCCATTTCTTCACCAGCTCTAGTAGACGTGCTGGGTAACAAATAATATCCGAGAAGAACCAGTCCACTTTCGGAAGATCAGCAGGGTTCATCCCAAAGGCACTTTCTTCTCTCACCGTCACGCGCGGAAGCTGGGCGATCCGAGGCTCGAGCGGTGCTTTATCAACGGCCGTGACGTTACCGCCAAAACTTTGCAGCACCCACGTCCATCCACCGGGGCATGCGCCCATATCAAGCAAGTGCTCATCGGCGCGCGGTAGGCGTGGTGAGTGGCAGGTAAAGAACTCCCAGAGCTTTAAATAGGCCCGCGATGGCGGGTTCACTTGGTCTTCTTGAAAGGTCATCTCCGCTAATGGGTAGGCCGAAGTCGTGTGCGCACTGGCGATGATCAAGTCGGTGTCCCACAAAGTCCAGCCGCCCATGGGAGCGCTGGGGCGTGGGTGCAAAAACGGAATGGGCTTCACGGGATAGTGGGGCAGCTGCTCTTGGATCAGTTCAGCGCGGCGGTGATGGCCGGTAGAGTAGAGGGCCCAGTTGCGCCCCAGGGCCTTGAGCTTCTTGGCCGCATCTCCGATGGAGGTGATGGCGATCTCTTGGACATCCAACCAGCTATCCTGCGCCCAAACGATGTCGTTTCTAGTGCCCTCAACCAAAAACACGCGACCCTGCTGCTCAAGGATCGTGAGTTTTTTGAAGGTGAGCTCAGCGTGTAAATCGCTTTCGTGCTCAAAAGGAGAGAGATAGAGGCTTTTTTCCATGTGCGCGGCATGATATACGAGGCGCTATGACGAAGAAAGCCCCAGTTGCCATTGATCCCTCTCTTGAGATGAAAATACATGGTTTGAACGCCTGTATGGCCCTTTTTAAGGGCCGCCCCAGCGCCTTGGTGAGGTTGTACCTCGCGGAAAAGCGTCTCAAACTCCTTACCGACGTGGTTAAGCACTGTGTAGAGCGCAAGCTCGCTTACCATGTGGTCTCTGACGAAGAGCTTGAAAAAGTTTCTGAGGCCAGCCACCACGAAGGTGTGTGCATGGTCATTCGTCGTAAAAAACGAGTGAGTGAAACGGAACTCAAGGAACTCGCGAAGGGCCCAGGCCAGTGGCTCGCCCTGGAAGAAGTCGAAAACCCGCATAACCTCGGAGCCATCGTTCGCTCGGCCGCGCATTTCGGTGTGAAGGGCATCTTGCTCATGGGCAAAAAACAAAACTGGCAGAACGGCGCCTTCTACCGCACGGCCGAAGGTGGCGCAGAATCGGTCGCGATCGTCGCCGTGGAAAATTGGGTGGAGTTCAAAGAACTCACCACGAAACTTAATCTCACAGTGATGGCGACCAGCAGTCATGATGGTGACAAACTTTACGAATCCATTCTTCCCGAGCGCTCTTTGTTTTTGATCGGTGCCGAAGGTCGTGGTCTCTCAACTGAAGCTTTCAAAAAAGCCGAAGTGCTGTTGCAGATTCCGGGTACCGGTGAAGTAGAAAGTCTGAACGTTTCCACCGCGACGGCGTTATTGATCGGTGAGTGGTACCGTCAGCATCACAAATAAAATGAAACTTCTTATTCTTCTGAGTCTGTTCTCTTTTGCGAGCTTTGCCAGCGTGGGCGAGATCGTTACTGGAGAAAAGATCCAACTTGAGCGCAATGGCACATCTGATGTCGTGGCCACGGGTTTTGAGTTAGAAAAGGGCGACACACTGACGATCACATCAGGTGATGCTCAGGTGCATATATTCCCGGCCACGCAAATCAATCTCAGCGCCCCTGCGAAATTTACCATTGAAGAAAGTTCCCTCGAAGGTGAGTCGTCATTTTCACTTTTAGGTCTGATATCAGGAGGCATGCGCATCCTGATGGAGAAGTTCTCTGACGGAACGGAACAGCGAGTGAATGTGCGAGACACACTATTTGCGGTCCGTGGTACGGAGTTTGAAGTCGAGGCCAGCGACGACGGCGAAGACTTGCAAGTGTATGAAGGGGAAGTGGAAGTCCTCGATGCTCAGGACAAAAAATCTTTGGGCAAGATCAGTAAGAATCGTCGCATTCGAGTGAAGCGAAAAAAACTCGAAGAGCGTGTCTTTGCTAAGCGGGAGCGCCGTCTCAAGTTCCGTGAGAAAGGCGAGATGAAGCAGCGTTGGGAGTCTCGGCGAGAGAGGCGTAAGTCCAAAAAAGACCGGCCTGCGCGCTCTGAGCGGCGTCGGAACAAGCGCTAGCAGATTCCCGTGGCAAAGAGACCAGCGGGGAGCACACGATCATCGCTCGCGTGTTGCACGCCCAGATCACCGCAGTTGAGATTTTTCCAGCGCCCGTCTTGTGCCAGCACGTTCTTGAGTGCTTCCTGTTGTACGCCGTGCGTGTGCGACGACAGAAACATGAAAGCATTTTTCTTATTCAGGATCGCATGGGATTTATCTAAGAAGCTCGCCATGTGTTTTTCAAATTCCCAAACTTCTTTCTTGGCCCCATGGCCCCAGCTCGGTGGATCGGCCAGCATGCCATCGAGGCGCAGACCTTTGTTGTACTGAGTAATAAGGAATTTTTGTGCGTCTTCTTGCATCCAGCGGATATTCCCGAGCTGTGATGCTTTCTCATTTTCTTGGCCCCACTCGAGCGCGCCCTTGGAGGAGTCGACGTGCCACACTTCCGCACCGGCCTTCGCCATCACAAGACTGGCAGCGCCGGTGTAACCGAAGAGGTTGGCGACTTTAGGCGCACGGCCAAGTTTGGCTTTGAGATCGAGAACCTGATCTTCGAGCCAATTCCAGACGGGAACTTGCTCAAAAAATATGCCGCAATGACCGAAGGTGGTGAACTTGAGTTTACACTTGATCGCGCCGCTCTTGCCTTCATGGCGCAGCCACATCTCTTTCGGCAGCGGCTTCAGGTGTTGCCACTGTCCGCCGCCTTCTTTGGTGCGACTACAAGTGCTGGTGGCTTTCATCCACTCATCATTGCCCAGTCGTTTGCGCCAGATGGCCTGAGGGGAAGGACGTGAGACACGAACGCCCGAAATTTCTTCGAGCTTCATGCCTTCGCCGCTATCAAGCAGGCGATAGTCTTTAAGTGCGTTTGCGGTAGTAAAAAGATTCAAGGCGCTACTGAATTCCGATCTTCTTGAGATCCGCCGGAGTGACCGCGCGGTCCTCATCGTTGATTTCGATGATGAACAAGAGACCTTTGATCGCCGTCTCATTCGTAGCATTCACTTCGAGCCCTTGAGCTTTCATGAGCGTGTCCAAAAGATTGCGTTGATCGCGGTACTCGATTCCGTTGTAGGTGTTCTCACGCTGGGCCACACAGCCACTGGTGCGCATGAATGGAAACCACGACGACGTTGGATCCGGGTTCGTTTTGCCAGTGCCATGGACGCGGAACAAGCTGCGACCGATGTCACGTGCGACACCTGCTGGACGCCACCATGATGACTCGAGTGACGATGGAGGCAAGAGGGATTTGGTTTTCGCCTCATTAGGTGATGCAGGAACAAAGTCCAAGATCAGGCGGCGGAACTTACCAAACGATACTTGCTGATCAGCATCAGGCATGACGCCATCAATGTGGTGAATGCCGGCCGGAGTGTTGCCGTTACGCTGATAAGAGGGAAGGCCGCGCGCTGATGAAACGAGAGCTGGTTGAGTCCAAAGCGTTCCGTCAGCATTCGTCACGCGCTCGAAGTGATCACCACGTAATGTAAGGATGCAGGCCTGGAGACGATTCGTGCGGCAGAACATGTAGAGCTTGATGCCCTTCTCGTAGGCGCCACCTTCGTAGCGAGAGAGATCGGGTTCGTGGTTCCAAAGATCAAGGGCCAGGCCTGTTTGATCGCCAACTGGTTTTTCAGTAGCAGACACCCAACCAGTCACTTCTGGCATGAGTTTTTTAGCAGCTGCCACAAGGTCATCAAGACCCATTGCTTGCAGATCGAACTGCAGAGAGACCACGAGCGTGGCGAGTTGTTTGTCGGTTTGGATTTCTGTGAGCACGGCGGTCGCGAGGGCATTGAGATCCGTGCGCTCACCGGCACGATGTCCAACCACGGCTAAACGAAGTTGCTCTGAAAGAGGGAAGACTTCTGAGTTGATGGTGGCGAGTAAATCGCGCACGTCCATCTTGCCTTCTTCTTGGGCGTCCCAGATCGCATCCACGAGGAGTCGTTGCTCTTGGGCATCAAGGGCCACGAGTGATTTAGCTTCTCCGTGGAAGATATTTTCAGCGTAGGCGAGGTAGCGGTATTCCGCTTCTACTTGGGTCATGTAAGCGTGGGCCGAGAACGACAAAAGTGTCAGGGCGGCGCCGATAAGACGAATCATGAATAACCTCCAAGAATGAATCCATAAACGATAGCCTTATGCGGTGCTCTTCTTCAAGCTTATGAGAGGCAATGAAAGGAAAAGAAGGCTTTCTAAGACGCGTTGCATACAAGTCACTTCGATAAATCTGAGTCTGGATCATCAAAAATCTAAAAAACCGAGGCTTTTCAAGTGTTTGAGGTGTCGTCACCTTGACGCTGACAAGATCCGGCCCCATCTTAAGTAAAGAACGCTTAATGGAGGCTTCATGAAACGTATTTTCTTATTCGTCCTGACCAACATTTTGGTGATGGTCACTGTGAATATCGTGCTGATGTTTACCGGTGGTCATAACTGGTTATCTGCCAACGGAATAAACTATCAAGCCCTGATGATCTTCTGCTTGGTGTGGGGTTTCGTCGGTTCGGGGATCTCGCTCCTGCTCTCAAAATTCATGGCTAAACGAATGATGGGGGTGGAGATTGTTGATGAACGCGGGCCCTATGCGGAGCTGGTTCGTAAGGTGCACTTCTACGCGAAGCAGGCCGGCATGAGCAAGATGCCTGAAGTGGGCGTGTACCAATCACCGGAAGTGAACGCGTTCGCTACGGGACCTTCAAAAAATAATTCTCTCGTCGCCGTTTCATCGGGACTCTTACAACAGATGAACAGCGATGAAGTCGAAGGCGTGCTCGCCCACGAGGTCGCTCACATCGCCAACGGCGACATGGTCACCATGGCGCTGGTGCAAGGTGTGGTGAACGCCTTTGTGATGTTCTTCGCGCGTATCGCGGCTTTTGCCTTGTCACAAGTCATCGCCGGCAATCGTGACAGCGACGAGGAGCGGTCACCGGTTGCCGGAGGGTTCATGTTTCACATGATCGTCATGGTGTTTGAAGTGGCCTTTAGCTTCTTGGGCATGTTCGTGATTGCGTACTTCAGCCGCATCCGCGAGTTCCGAGCCGACAAGGGCGGTGCTCAGTACGCCGGTCGCGCTAAGATGATCTCAGCGCTTCGTCGCTTGAAAGGGAAGCTGGAGATGGTGGATGATTCTCACGAATCCTTCAATGCGATGAAGATCTCGTCGAAGAAAGGGATTTTGAATTTCTTGTCCACTCACCCAAGTTTGGATGATCGGATCGCGGCTTTAGAAAGAGCTTAATTAGAAATTTGGGGGACCAGTGGTCCCCCAACATTAGATTAGAATGTAATTCTGCTTACGCCGACGGCTTTGCCCAAAACTTTGTTGATTTTAACGAAAGCATTTGTGACTGTTTTGCCATTGCATTTGACCACCCAGCGGTCACCTTCACGAACAGCTTCTAAAGCCATCGCCTTGCGAGATCCAACAATTCCGTTCACCAAATAGTCGAGCTTCACTGGCCCGCCGTAGATATTTTCAAAGCGGTCCTCGAGGCCAAGACGAATGACTTCGTGCTTATCGGATTTGAAGAGGATGGCACGGCCTTGGCGTGCCTGCTCCATGGTGAACGTCGTGGAGTTAACAACGATGCCGTTGCCAGAGGTGATGACCTTGAGTGCGGTGGCTTCGCCGGCCGCGTTGGTTTCCACCGTGAGGATTGTCGTGTCTTGGTCGCGGTCACTATTAACTGTGAGGACTTTGTGGCTAGCGGCGAAAGCGCTCATAGATAAACAGAGACTGAGGGCCAAAAGAGTTTTCATGCGGGCTCCTTGTTAAGAACCCCAGTGTTATAACTTCGTTTAGGCCAACGAGAAGACAGCGTGAAAAAATGTAGCGGTGGTTAAGTCTAAGGGAACACAGGGAAAGCGCGAGAAACAGCTCTGTACTCATCCATCAAACGCGCCACCAGGGCCCGAACTGAAGGGATATCATGGACCAGGCCAGCGATCTGTCCGATCTCTAACTCTCCGGTCAAAAGGTCACCTTCCAGCATCCCGGCCCGGGCCCGCCCATGGCCTAGGATCTTTAAGAGCTGGTCTTTGTCAGCGCAGACTTCTTCCGCCGCTTTGATCTCTTCATAGAACGCATTCTTCATCAAGCGCACAGGAACCGTGCGTTTCATCATCAGCATCGTATCGGTGGCCTGCGCCGAAAGGATCGCTTGCTTGAAATTATCATGAGCACTTGATTCTTGGGTCACCACAAAACGAGTGCCCATTTGAACGGCTTGAGCTCCCAGTGCCAAAGCTGCAGCGATGCCCCGTCCATCGGCAATGCCACCCGCGGCGATGACGGGAATTTTGACGGCGTCGACGACTTGGGGGATCAGAGCGAAAGTGGTGAGTTCATCGCGCCCGTTATGGCCGCCGGCCTCAAAGCCTTCAGCGACCACAGCATCAACACCGGCCGCTTCACATTTCTTTGCAAGTTCTGGTGTGGCGACGACGTGGATCACAAAAGCCCCCGCATCTTTGAGTTTCTTGGTGAACATTTTCGGCGAGCCTGCGGAAGTGATGAATATTCGAATCCCTAAACGGAGAGCGGTATCGATTTGTTCTTCGGCTTTATCGTAGAGAAGGGGAACGTTCACCGCGAGGGAATTTTTTGTGAGGCCTTGGGCTTTTTGAATGTGCTGCGCGAGGAGATCCGGCTTCATGGAACCCGCACCGATGGTTCCGAGTGCCCCCGCGTTCGCAGCAGCAGCGGCAAGTTTGCCACCTGACACCCACACCATGCCCGCTTGAATGATGGGCGTGGAGAGTTTGAGTTGCGTGCATAAAGGAGTCATGGGGTCTCCGTATCTATCAGCGCTGGCGTCGGATGTTTTTCCAGCTCACTCAAGAGCGCGGCATCGCTCGGATGTTTCCACTGCGCACGGGTGGAAGATTTCTTGCGAGCGAAAGCTTCTCCAGGATAGACGCCCCAGCCTGCGGCGTGAAGGGCCTTGCGGATAGAAATGCTGGCGGAATACGTCGAAAGGCGCGCCCCCGGGAGGCTGAGACCGCCGAGCAACGTAAACCACTGCGTTGTCCAAAGTGTCGGATTTTTTCGTGGAGAGAACGCGTCCTGGTAGATCGCGTGGAATTTTTCGAGATGTGTTTCCCAAAGCGGAAGAACACTGCGTGCATCACCGACGATGACTTTCAGTTGAGCGTTGGGGAAGTCTTGCTGATACCACACGCGCTCGTCTACTTGATGGCGAGTGGCTTGCGGCAAGACCCATTTGACGAGCTCTTCATCGAGTTCCAAAGAAACGAAGGTCAAAAAGGTCGCTGGTACCGACTGCGCGAGGGCGAGAGTTTCTTGCCAACCGAGGCCCGTGCCGAAACCGACTTCGAGAAGATGAACGTGCGCGTGCTTTGTGAGGAGTTCGAGAACGCGACAACCCTCTAAGTAATGAACGCGGGTTTCTTCGCGCGCGCCCGAGGTTGAGTGGCAGGTCTCATCAAAGCGTTGTGAATGAAGCGTGGTGGAGCCATCTTCAGTTGTGATGAGGGTATGTCCGGGAGGTGCCTTCATAGGGGGATTTAGTCCTCTGGGGGTCGAAGGGTCAAGAGTGCCATCTTTTGTTATCAGTGCTCAGAAAGCATAAAAGCCCGCGAGAAAGCTCCAAGGACTTAAGAATACAGGACTTCCTCTGCAAGCCATCGATAATAAAGTCTTCTATGGGTCAACTCACGGCAAACTCAAGGAGAACACAAACCCGACCGAAAAGCCCAAGAGAATGGGAGTACCTATGAGATTTCGACCGTTGCAGTTTTGGACTATTTTCTTTTTTGTCTTGGTGAGCTCATTGGGTGCGATACCCGATGCGGACGCCGAAGAGAGAGTTGGTAAAAGTCGTCGTCGGGGAGGAGTCAAACCTCCTAATAGTCAAAGACCTTCCAATCCATCTGGAGGAGGAGCGCCACGTGGTTCTGGTGCTATGGCCGCAGCTGCAGCTGGCTACGACGAATCGGCCGGTGGACCTGCAGACACAACGGTTCATGATCCGCAGTACCTCATGATTAGAGAGGTAAATAGCTCCGCAGATTCAGATCTAGCACCCGCATCAGCGAGGCCCCGAGGTGGAGCAGGTGTACGGTGTAACCTGGAAGGCAGTCCCCTCAGTCCTCAGCTCGAGCAGTTAGTGGCACAGTTCTGTCCTCCGGAAAATGCTGGCCAAGCCGGTTACTGCGCTTGCGTGAAAGGCTACGTTGCAAGTAACAACATGGGCGACATCGCCCAGGCCCGCGAAGATGACATGCACAGGATTGGTTACCAATTTTTCTTAGAGGATTGGGCCAAACGATACGGCGCAAGCTTGCTGGCGTTCGGTAGCTTGCGACCTGATCTCCAGGGAGCCGATGTACTGACAAACATGCCCCAGAGCTGTAAGCCCGGTGTCATGATGTCTGGGATCCTAAGCAAGATCGGCGACATGAATGAATGCAGAGGTGACATCAAATCATTCAACAAAGCTCTCAATAAATATTTCCGCTTGGACGGCATATCCGAGATTTCCACCCTCAGCAACGCAACAGACCAAGATTGGTCTCAGATCATTGCCCGGTCAACAGACTTTAATAGATTTTATGTGAAGCCGGGGATCCCACCAGGTCAGATGGGCCATCGACGTGACTTCATCGACTGCATGTCTCCCTCTGAGAAACGGGCCTACGCGCTTCTTCCAGTGGCGTGGAGTCTAGGTAGTCTTTCGAACCCGGCAAGCACCGCGGAGTCCGAAGCAGAGCGACGTGCGAGAAATCTCGTCGACATCACGAATGCCGTCAAGTTGATCCAAGATGCCTCGGATCCTGCACAAGCTTTGAAGTCGAGCCCCGAAATCGAAAAGATTCGTTCTGTGCTGGATATTTTTCCGGGCATGGAGAAACTTCTTCTGAGCGGAACACTCTCGAAAGTTGAAGCAGGTGAAGTCCTAACCTCACTGAAGAGTTTTCTCACCGAGATTAATGACCCGGCTTTCAAGAACGTTAAAGAAGCGAAAGTGTCGAAAGAGCTGATGGATCGTATGACAGCTGCAGTAAACACCGTGAAAGGTGTGGTCAACACCAAGCTCCAAAGCAAAAAAGATGATTTCGATGCCCGGCTTAATCAGGATTGTCTTGATTTGAGCTTAGATCTTGAGAAGATCGCGTGCCAGCCGGAGGATTTTACTCATAGCACAGACTTTATGCGAGTGGCTTTTGCCGATGCGGCCAGTAAGGGCACCCGCATTTACTCTGGAGAACCGAGTCCTCCGAGTTTTTTATTATGTTCTTCTAGCAGTGAACGTTTAGCCAGAGCAACACCCGAAGAACTCGCTGCCTGCATGGGGTACCATTCCGCGCAGTGTGACTCGAAGATCGAGCACCAAAACCGGAACGTGGTCGAGTCGCCAGTGCAGCCGTTCAATGCGATGGTAAACCGAGATTTGTCAGATACGAAATCACTAAGCCGATTGATTGTTGATAGAAACGCTGCCCAGTCGCTCCTGGCCGCTGAGGAAGGTGTGGTCCACATGATGTGCGAGGGATTCAACGAATACCTCAACGAGAAAAAATGTAGCCCGGCTGAATTGCTGAAACGAGGTCCCGACGTTAAGTTCCGTGACTGTGCGGTCGACCAAAATCTTTTCACCGCCTATCTTGCAGACGGTGGTGACCCAAGAGTGAATAACTTAAACGGTTTCAATGATGGCTCCGGGTTAAGATCGACACTTGCGGGGCATAATGAGGGGAGTAGCAATCGTAAGAACATCGCAAGAAACGATGACTCGTTCCTGACTCAACCTGAGACAACCGCGAGCACAGTGAGCGTGGATAACAGTTCTTCGGTCTCGAGAACACTCGCAACCGGAATGACGACCCCGAACACGGGAATCAGCACTGTCGCCGTGCCACTGGACATCGACTCTCCAGCCGAGATTCGTGCGGCCATCGAGCAGCGCGAACAAAAAATTGAAACCAAGACCGCTGAGATCGCAAACGTAGACAAGGAGCTCTCTGAGCTTGGCACAGACAGTGAGTCTGCGAGACTGCGCACCGAACTCGAGTCGCTGCGAGCGGAGATGGTCGCCGAGCGCGAGCGCAACACCCGCGAAATCGCCGAACTTCGGAATCGTCCCAATGCCCCAGAGGCGGTCGCACGCAATGATGACAACAGTGCGGAAGATGATGAACCAGTGGCCACGAATCGTAGAAATGTAAATTCTGGAAACGCTGGTAGCGCAGGTAATGCCCAGGCGCAAGGATTTAACATTGGTGGTGCTTCACGCGCTCCAGCTTCTGAGATCTCAAGCAGTGGTGACTTTAGCAAAGCTTCGGTATCGACAAATTTTGCGACTGCAGGTGCGACTCGTAGTGGTTTGATCCAAGCTTCGAGTTCATTGCCGGCCGTCCAATCGCAAGACCCGAATGCTAGACTTAGTTTACGAGTCGGTGATGCGAGCTATCCAGTGAGCGACGTTAAGTCGTTTGAGCTCCCTGCGGGCGCCCAGTTGGTCGAAGCTGATATTATGAGTTTGATCCGTGCTCAGAGTGGTCAGATTCCACTTGATGCCCAGAACCGCGCCTTCGTGGAGATCAGAGACCCAAGAAACAATAGCTCAATGGTTGTCTACGTTCGAATTACCGGTTCAGAGATTGAGTTCTTGGATGCCAACCAGCCACCACCAGAAGGTCCGGGCGTACGAGCCACCTTGCTGCAACTTGAAAGTTTGTTGGGCGCTGTTAGAGACTGATAATAAATCGATGGATCTGCTCCGCTGTCCAGCGGGGCTCATCTGTCGGAAGATCATGGCCGGCGGTGGGGTGATCCACCGTCGGAACCTTCCAGGCCAGCGCGATCGTTTTCATGCATTCCACACTCACCATGCGATCATGTATTGATGACAACAATAAAACAGGCATGGCCGGTTTACCGACCTTCGTTTTAAAGCGGGCGGCGGCAAAGAGCTGACGAAAAGTATTCTGCAATGAAACGGGACGAAGGCCGGCGATGCGCCCCCAGGACTCGGCCACCGCTTGGTACTTATCCTGCCGGTTACTCACCACTTCTAAGATGCGATGTTCTTTCGCGACACCTTTGAGCAGGGGAACTTTGAGCAGCATCTGCAGCGCCTTGGGTTGCAAACGTTGCCACAGCGGACTCATGCTCCCATAACTCGTATTCATCAACACCACGGCCTGGAAATCTTGCGGGTAGGATTGAAACCACTGCGCCGCAATCATGCCACCCAGAGAAATGGCCACCAGGGCGACGGGACGATCGGACGGAAGCTTGAGGCGTAGAAAGTCCTCGCGCATGGTTTGGACGATTCCACCCATCGTGGTCGGTGAGGAGTCTTGATAGCGCAGTCCTGCGCCAGGAATATCGATGCAGGCGATAGTCGAGTCAGGAAATTTTTCTTTCAGGTCATCGAGGAAGGGGCCCCAGTGACCGGCTTCACGAATGAGGCCACGCAACAGAACAAAAGAATACGCCATCGTAAAAACCTAGCGGAAAAGTGGAGGTCATTCTACACTTCTAGAAGAAGGATACATCATGGACCTCTCTCTTTACTACGATGACGCTTATGCCCCGTACACGCGCGTTCCCGTTTCTGAGGAAATGCGTGAGCGGGTGACTCGTGAATCTAAAGGTCTCCTGCAATTAGTTGACGAAAATAAAGAGAGATTCCTTGCCCAACTTCCTTGGGAAGGTTTACGCGTGGTGGAGCTAGGCGGTGGTTTGGGTGGAGTGGGATTGCAGCTCGCACGCCGTGGCGCAAAAGTGACCGTGGTGGATATCTCCCCCAATGCCTTAACCGTGGCGCGCGCTCTCGCCAAAGCCGAAGGGCTCGAGATCGAAACGTTGTGCATGGATTTAGGACGCCCGGATGCGGAACTCGTTGGTGAGTACGATCTGATGATCGATTCTCACTTGCTGCATTGTTTACCGCTTGAGCCGCAACGGCTTTCCTACTTGTTGTTGGTCCGCCAGCATTTGGCGCCCCATGGAATCATGGTCGGTGAGACCATGGTGCATCGGAAAAAACTCTTCATCCCGCCGGGCTACATGCTCGATCAGAATAATATCTTGTGGCAGATGTTTGCGCAGTGGGTGCCGGTCCGGAAGATTTCAGACAGCCTGGTGCTTGAAGATGAATTGAAAGCGGCCGGTTTGAATATTCATTTCTTCTACTACTACGCCAACTACGCCATGGCCCCGTCGCCGGATTTTTGGGATATCCCCAACGACATACTTCCGGCCTCAGTAAGATTTGCGCTTAAGAAGGCTTAGTTCCCCAGACGCATTTTGAGAAGAACCCACGACGAGATTCCACGTGGGTGAAGTTGTGCTTTGTGAGCGCCGCTTCCACTGGCCATTGGATGTAGCTCTTATAAAACGGCTCATGGAAATCCACCGGAAACTTTTCCAGCGCCCACGCGTACTCCGGTACTTCATCTTTTTGAATCGAGTCCACCATGATGAAGAGCCCGCCGGGACGAAGCACCCGAAACGCTTCCGCGAGAGCTTTTTCCCGAATCTCGCTCGGAAGCTCATGAAAAAGGAAAACACTGTAGATGACATCTTGGGAGTCATCTTTAAAAGGCAATTCTTCGGCAGCCGCACGAACGAAATCCACTTCCTGCCCACGCAGTCGCTTCTGAGCCAAAGCTAAGTAAGGTGCACTGAGATCCGTGACTGTGAGGTGATGCTTGGGATAGGCCATGTGGACGGCGGCACTGAGTTCGCCTGTTCCTGAAGCCAGCTCGAGGATATCGGCCTTCCCTTGGAAGTTTTTTAAGAATTCGGAGAGGGGAGAGAAAATGAGACGGCGCATGGCCGCGGCGGTGCCAGTAAAGAGTATTTCAACCTGGTGGTCATAGACCGCAGCCGATTCATTGGAGAGATAACCGTCAATTTGCCAGTGGAAATTACGAACGAAGTACTCAGGTAAGTCAGGCTTTTCAACTTTGGGCTTGGACTCACGGACTTTACGCAGCCGCGACATCTTCACACCGGTATAAAGAATGCGCGCTAAGCGTTTTCCGTGTTCGATAGGGGACTCAGGTTTGAGCAAGGGGAGGGGCAGGATCCCGGAGCTAAACAGGCCCGCATCGTGACGGAAGAGTTCTTCCATATCTTTTAAAAGGAAGGGGCGCAGTGTTTTGTCGGGGTGGTTCTCTGGAACCTCGACCCAGGGTCTGAAAAGTTTTGTGAAAGAGTTCAGGAGTTTGAGTTCGCCCAAATAGGTCAGAGTACGTGCCATGTGGAACGCCTGATGGCTTCGCTCAACAACCTGCTTCCTTTCAATCATTTTAGCCTCTCTTAAACACGATTATACTCTCCGTCATAAGCTTAGGCTGCTTAAAATAAACTAATCAATTCTCAGACAGGAGGTGAGTATGGCCCTACAGATTACTTTTCGACACATGGAGCACACCCCTGCTTTGGATGAGTTGATTCGTGAGAAGTCGTTAAAATTCAACAAGTGGTTTGGCGACGACGCCAAGATCCAATGGACCTGTTGGGTAGAAGGCATTGAGCAGTGGAGTGAGGCCCGTGTTCACACCCGTGGCAAAGATTACTTCGCCAAGGCCAGTGCTGATGATCTTTATAAAACTTTCGATATGGTAACGCAGAAAATTCATAATCAAATGGAGTAGCCCATGACCAAGGTTTGGCACAAGAACTACGATCCTGGTGTTCCCCAGTCGATCGACGTGAACGAGTTTAAAAACATCACAGAGATTCTGGAATACGGATTTGCGAAATTCACTTCGCGTCCGGCATTCCACAATATGGGAACAACTCTGACCTTTGGGCAAATCGATGTCTTGAGTCGTCGTTTCGCGAGCTATCTGCAGAATGATCTTGGCCTCAAGAAAGGTGACCGCGTCGCCATCATGATGCCCAATATCTTGCAGTACCCGATCGCACTCTTTGGGATTTTGCGCGCGGGCCTTATTGCGGTGAACGTGAACCCGCTGTACACCCCTCGGGAACTTGAGCACCAGATGAAAGATTCAGGCGCAAAAGCCATCGTGATCTTCGCTAACTCAGCAGCGACGCTCGAGAAGGTTTTGAGCAACACGCCCATCGAGCACATCATTCTCACGCAGATCGGTGACATGCTCAATTTCCCGAAGAACTTGCTTGTGAATTTCGTGATCAAAAAAGTCAAGAAGATGGTGCCGGATTACAATTTACCGAAGGCCATCGACTTTAAGACGTGTCTCGCTAAAGGTGATGCGGATAAATACAAAAAACCTGTGATGGTTCACGACGACATCGCGTTTTTGCAATACACCGGTGGAACCACCGGCGTGGCGAAGGGTGCGATTCTGAGCCAAGGCAACATTGTGGCAAACATGCTGCAAGCGCGTGCCTGGATCAAAAACTACATCGCTGACGGGCAAGAGATCATCATCACGCCGTTGCCGCTCTATCATATCTTCTCCCTCACCGCGAACTGCTTTGTCTTCTGCAGCGTCGGCGCACTCAATGTGCTCATCACGAATCCGCGCGACATGCCGGGCTTCGTCAAAGAGATGAAGAAATGGAAGTTCACCGCGATCACAGGAGTGAACACCCTCTTCAATGGTTTGTTGAACAACGCGGACTTCCGCAACTTGGACTTCTCAACGTTGAAAGTTTCTTTGGGCGGCGGTATGGCGGTCCAGAAAGGCGTGGCCGATCGCTGGCGTGAAGTGACGAAGCATCCCTTGATTGAAGCCTATGGTCTGACAGAAACCAGTCCGGCGGCCTGTATCAATCCGATGACGCTCAAAGAGTACAACGGCTACATCGGTCTCCCTATTCCTTCCACAGAGCTCGAGATCAAAGATGACAACAACCAAGCTCTGCCATTGGGCGAAGTAGGGGAGTTGTGCATTCGTGGACCACAGGTCATGAAAGGCTACTGGATGCGCCCCGAAGAAACAGAGAAGGTGATGACACCTGATGGCTTCTTCCGCACGGGCGACTTGGGTTTCATGACGCCAGAAGGTTATGTGAAAATCGTTGATCGTAAGAAAGACATGATCTTGGTTTCAGGTTTCAACGTGTATCCGAACGAACTTGAAGATGTGATTTCGTTGAACAAAAAAGTTCTCGAGTGTGCGGCGGTCGGTGTTCCTGACGAAAAAGCAGGAGAAGCCATAAAGGTCTACATCGTCAAGAGCGACGAAACGCTTACGAAAGAAGAAGTCATCGCTCACTGCCGTGAGCAGTTGACCTCGTACAAAGTTCCAAAATATGTGGAGTTCCGAAAGGAGTTGCCTAAAACAAACGTAGGCAAAATTCTTCGTAAGGATCTTCGCGCCGAAGCTCTGAAGGAGTTCCAGAAGACATGAAAGTACTGGTGCTCGAACAGACCTCTGAGCTCGCCGAACTGATTGGACTTTATTTGTCCTCCCTCAGTTCGGCCGAGGTCACGGCCACCCATCGCATTGAAGATGTTATGGAGCAGCTGAAACACCCGGTGGACGTGTTCATCTTTCATGAGCAGTTCATGTCGGCCGGTGTGGATTCGGCTTATAAAGAATGCCTGACCCGCCATTCCAACGCTGCCATGGTGATCATTGGTGAGAAAGCGCATGACGGGCACTACCTGTTGCAGTCGTCTAATCTCGTTCACGAAATCAAAGAAATGACCAAGGCCCCTTTCTGGCGCGGGTTAGCTGGAAAGCCGGCCGAATTGCCGTTACCACTTTCGCCTTATTTGGTTTATCGCCTGGGGGTCTGTCCGGCAGATCTGTTTTTGAAGCTAGGTGACAACAACTGGGTGAAGCTCTTTCACCGCGGCAGTCCTTTCGGTGAAGAAGAACAAAAGAAGTTTGAATCGAAAGGCCTGCGCGAATTTTATATCTTGGCCGAAGATGTGCAAAAGACCATGGGATACTTCGAGGATCTGCTGAGCTCTCTGAAAGCTTCTGAAGATGTGCCATTGATCGCGGATGCCTCGGAATTTATCTGGCACGCGCTGAAAGAGAATGGATTCCGTGAAGAGATTCATCGGGTCGCTCAGCAAGCTGTGAAGCAGTCCTTGGCTGCCGTTCGCAAAGATCCTGATCTCGCGATCTACGTGGAGAAAATTTTTCGCCCTGAGCACGCGTGGATGGTTCGTCACAATCTCATCATCACGCACATTGCCTGCGCTATGGCGACTCAGCTCGGTTGGACCTCAGAGCAAACGTACATGAAGATTGCGACGGCGGCCCTGCTGCACGATCTGGCGCTGCCACGTCACGATTTGGACGAGGAAGTGTGGCTGCTTTCGGCCAATGGAGAGAAACTCAAAGAAGGCATGGATCCCGAATTGAAGGCTTTCTTGCAACATCCGATTGAAGGCGCGCAGATGATCCGCCGTCATAAGATGATTCCACCCGATACCGATAAAATTCTACTCGAGCATCACGAACTTCCCGAAGGGGGAGGCTTCCCTCGCGGCTTAACCGCTCCGCAGATTAGTCCTTTGGGCGCAGTCTTCATCCTTGCCCATGCCTCTGCGACGATTCTCTTGCATGAGGGTCATCCTTCGAAGTGGCGCATGTCCGTTTTGCTCGAAAGACTCACGGGCAGTCGCTGGAGCGGTGGCCATTTCGGAAAGGCCTGGCAGGCCTTGGAAATGAGTGAACTCTTCCCGAACTAAATTTGTTGATGAGGGCCTTTTTAAGAAAGGCTTTTAAGCCTGTGAGACTACGCTTCGTCGGACCAGTTTTATCGGGGCATTGAAGGCATTTGTCAGAAAAAGAGTTCTATCCGGATGCCTCAAGACTTCTTTAGAATCATAACAAGTTCCAAGAATAGAAGATCAAGGATGATTGTTGCTTGAGAGGGATTTCAAGGTCTCTCTTGGTTCCAAAGAGCGCCTCGTGCAGGGGCGCTTTTTTTTGCCTTTTTTTCCCAAAATACAGCATAGATGTGCCGCACGATAATGAAGGTTATCGTGCAAGATGCCTCAGGAAGGCTTGTAATCTTGGGCGTATTTCGGCCTAGATTCGGCCCCATATGGGATGGTCTTAATCTCGACCTTCAGAGGGTCCTGTGGGTTCCCCAGGACGGCCAGGCGCTCTTCCAGCCCCGGACCATCCTGGATTGCATCAATGTTTTGGACTTCAATTCCCAGGCGCCTGAGCTCTATCTCAAGCCAGGTGGCGATGGTCGTTTTGCCCTCGCCGGCCCCTGCGAAAATTTTGATGATCATGCGGCTTTTGAAGCAACAGGAATAGCTTCGTCGATGAGCTGGTTTACCACGTTCTCTGGCAAACCGTCGTAGGCTGCGGCTTTCAAAATAACCTGCAGCTTTGAATTGAGTTTACCAATATTCACACGGGTTTTGTGGTCAGATTCGCTCTCTAGAACAGCCTCATGAATAAGGTCTCGATATTGACCAATAAGACTCTCGTGGAATTGCTCTGATGCTACTAAACGCAAGCGGTCCTCCTCGGCAGGTTTTCTCTATAAATGTCATTCTAAGCGCAACGAATTTTAGGCCACTAAAAAAGTTGAGCAAAATACACAAAAGCTTGAGTTTCGATAGGGTAGCTCTGTGTTTGAAGTATGTGTGTCTGTTAATTTGAGACGAAGCGTGAACCTTGGCAAGAAAGCTGGGCACCAGACACTCGTAACCTCTAGAATATAACGATCAAAGGATGAAGCATGGAAGCGCTCAGAACTGACCTCGCAAATCTCTATAACCGCGCCCTGGAGGTCATGCCGGGCAAAGGTGATGAGGCCATGCTGGCGTTCACCGCCGTGCTCTGCCAAGGCCATATCTTGATTGAAGATGTACCGGGTATGGGTAAAACCACGCTGGTGCGCTTTTTGGCCCGTGTGATGGGTTTCGAGATGAAGCGTGTGCAGTTCACCAACGATCTTTTACCGGGAGATATTTTAGGCGTCTCCATCTATCGTCCTGAAAATCAACAATTTCATTTTCGACCTGGTCCAATTTTCGCGGAACTCTTACTCGCCGATGAATTGAATCGCGCGCCCGCAAAAACTCAGTCCGCATTATTGCAAGCGATGGAAGAACGCATGGTCACGGTAGAAGGGGTGAACCATCCCCTACCCGCAACCTTTACCGTGATGGCGACGCAAAATCCTCGTGGCATGGCGGGCACATTCCCCTTGCCGGAATCTCAGCTCGATCGTTTTTTGATGAAATTCCCCATGGGCCTTCCTCCACGTGAAGCTGAGAAGGCTTTGCTCGCTGGCCCCTCTCGCCGGGATGTGGTCGATCAGATGGATGCGCTTTTTACACCGCAAAAGATCCTCGCCATTCAAAAAGAAGTCACTGCTGTGAAAGCATCCGATGCTGTCCTTGATTACGTTCTTCGATTGCTCGAAGAATCCCGTCGCTCCACCGAGCTGCGACCACTTTCACCCCGTGCGGGATTGGATGTGGTGCGTGCCGCGCGCGCCTGGGCGTGGACGCATGGACGAGATTACGTGCTGCCAGAAGATGTGCAGCACATTTTTGCCGCCGTTGTCGGTCACCGTTTGCCGCTGCAAGAGGCCGGCTGCGCAGAAGAGCACCGACTGGGCCGCGCGCTCCTCGCGAAAGTTCCTGTGGTCTAAATGGGTCTCAAGAGTTTCATTCACCGGCGCATTCGTCGTAAATCTCAGGTTTACCTGCGACCGACCATTGAGGGTTGGTGGTGGATGGGCACGCTCCTCGTGTTGATGCTCATGGGCTGGGGTTACACCAACAATCTCTGTCTGGCTTTGGGGATGCTTCTTTCCGCTGTGACTGTTGTGTTGTTGATGGAAGCGCATTTCAATTTGGATGGCGTTCGTTTGAACGTACTTATGATTGAAGACCAGTATCAAGGAAGTGCTGCCTCATGGCGCTTGCGGTGGCAGGCACGGCGCTCGCGTGCACGACACAAGCTCCTGCTGTGCTGGGATGGCGAAGGACCAGAAGGTGAGTTTTCTTTGCCGGCAAAAACGGAAGGTGAAGCTCTTGGGAGTTGGATCTTTTCTAAGCGGGGAGTTTGGCGGAACACTCATGCCAAAGTGACATCGACCTACCCTCTTGGACTGTTTCGCGCCTGGAGCTATCACCCTGTGACCGTAGAGGCGTGGGTGTATCCCAAACAAGTTTCTGGGAGTGTGCCGAATCGTTATTGGGATGAGGGCCTGGGACAAACGCGCGCCTTTGAGTCTCATTCCGGCGATGAGCCGGGAGATTTTCGTCGTTACCAAGAAAGTGACTCCCCTACGCGTATTGCGTGGAAGGCGATGGCGCGTGGGATGCCTTTACATGCCAAAACTTTCGTTGAAGAAAAATCACAACGGGCATTTTATCAATGGCCGTGGGGCCATGGGGATGAAAACGCTCGCGGTCGTCTGGCGTTTATGATTGAGCAGCACTACCGCGCGCAAGAAAGCTGGGCCGTCACGATTCATGGACTTACTCTGCCTCCTGATAGTGGTCCGCTGCATCGTCAAAAAACTCTGCGTGGCTTAAGCGAGGACGTTTCATGAAACGGCTTCCTTGGCATCATCCTCTGGTTCTCTTCGCGGTTTCTTGGATCATCTACATTTCTTTGGTTTGGGATGAAGTCACACTGCCGACGTTGCTTACGGTAGGGGCCGTTATCCTCGTACGACTGACCCATCGCACGTTGCCGGATTTTGTTCCGAAGATTGTGGGCCTGACCTTGTTTGTTTTGGCCTTCGTAAAACACGGTCGTCATGTGAATCCAGAAATGGGACTTAACCTCTTGCTCGCCGTGGTTGCGCTGAAAATGCTGGAAGCGAGAAATGGTCGCGACTGGCGCATGCTCACGCTGGGAACTTTTATCCTCTGGGCCACCGGTGCTTTGTTTGTTAAAACTCCATTGTATTTCTTATGCGCTATTGCCGGCTGTGCCGTGGCCTTGATGGCGCTCGTGCGGGGCCTGGGCGAAGAAGTGGATGTGAGTTGGAAGGAACTCTGGGTCTGGGTGCTAAGGGCCGCACCACTGGCCGTCATTTTGTTTTTCTTATTGCCTCGGTTCAGTGCAGGTCTCTGGACTCCACCGCAGCCTGCGCCTGAAGGGATCGTGGGTTTTAGCGAAGAGGCCCGTCCTGGAGATGTGAGCGAATTGCGCACCAGCGGAGAGTTGGCTTTTCATGCCACGGTGACTCCACTGCCGGCGAAGCGTGATCTGTACTGGCGTGGGATGACTCTGACGGGCCATGACGGGTGGAACTGGTTTGCGATCCCTCGTGATGAAGACTGGGGTTCCTTTGCGGATAATGGGCGCATCCCAGGAGCGAATTGGTGGCGGCAAGATATCATTCACAAGAAAGAAGCGCGACGGGCCTTCGGATTAGATTGGCCACAGTGGTGGGAGGCGAATGGGAAGCAAGCTCCCGCGGGCACGCACGCCACGATGAGATTTTTCCCCTACAGTACGCTTCGGCGCTACACCGCGTTTTCTTCTGTGGTCAAAGGTGCTCCTGCGCTTTCCAAACATGCGCAGAAAGAAAGCCTCAACGGTCTTAACCGCCGCAAACTTCCGATTGAGCTCACAAGTTTCACTGGTAAGACGTTGCTCGAGGCGCAGGACTTTCTAGCAAAGTACTTCCAGCAAGAGGGTTTCACTTATTCGCTTTCGCCAGGAAAAGTCGTGAGTCTCAATGAGTTTTTCCAAGTCAAAAAGGGCTGGTGTGCTCACTATGCTTCCACCACGGCGATCGTTCTGCGTTCCTGGGGATTTCCTACGCGTCTTGTCTCTGGATACCTCGGTGGAGCCTTCAATTCGATCTCGAACTACTACACTGTCACGGAAGATGATGCCCATGTTTGGGTAGAGTCCTGGGATGGTGAGAAGTGGCTTCGCGTAGATCCCACGCTGTGGGTTGTGCCGGAACGCGCGGAACTAGATGGCGGTGAATTTTTTCGCCAGCGTACGGCCACGAATCGCCTGTTCGATAGCCGCAAACTCCCGGCATGGATGCGGGACACGCAGATGTGGGTGGATTCCATCAATTATCGATTCCTGGTGTGGAGCGAAGAGTTTGATCGTAATCAGCAGCGCAGTTGGGCGGAGAAGCTGAACTGGAATCTGAGCACATTCTACATGGCCGGTCTCTGGGTACTGCTTGCGAGCACGCTAGGTTTCTGGGCCTGGGAATATTACCGCACTCGTCCGCGCCATAATTTGCACAATGACCGGCAGCTGACTTGGTTGGCGTTTGAGAAGTGGCTCAAACGACATGGGATAACAAGTTCATCGCAGCTGGGCCCACGTGCGCTGAGGACCCAATTGGAAAAAGATGATTTTATCCAAAAAACTCAGGCCCTCGATTGGTTGGTGAAATGGGAAGCATTGGTCTACGCTGCTGAACCGAGCGCCAAAGAGCTCAAGGATTTGCGAGTGATACTTAAAGGTTAAGGTTTTTCTTCTGTGGGAGCGACTTGCGGAGTATTTTTCGCCGCTTCTTCTGCCGCTTTGCGGGCCTCTTCTTCGGCCTTGGCTTTTTCCTCAGCTTCCATTTTTGCTTTTTGTTGGTTGATAAGTTCCTCCCATTTACCTTTATTGAGAGTCTGAAAATTTTCTAGTTCAGTCAGTTTGGCCGCGTCGTGGTCTTTGAAGAAGATCGCGTTCACAAAACGACGTAGCGTTTTTTTCTCGAGCTCACCTACACCATTCACCAGTGCATAGTAGGCCGGGGCTTTGCCCAACTGAGGATGTTCGGCGACGGTGATGTAGCCTACAAATGGATCTTCCACGCGTAAAACAGTCCCTACCGGAAGCGCACGGTTACAAGTAAACACTAAGTCAGTCTCTGAAACCTGCACGAGATTGATGACTTCTTCGATCTCACCGATCGACATGGGACTGGTCTTTTTGATAAACACCCGCGGCTCAGGAATCTCTATGACCTGATTTGCAACCGCATCCTTGAGCTTCTTATCGAATACCGAAGCCATCTTCAGCAGTACTTCGGGCCCGACCGGTCCACTGTAGGCCATGATTTGCGGATACTGAAACGAAGCCTGCAGCTCTTTCGAAGTGGCAGTTGAATTGAAAACCACAAAAAACGGTGGGTCCTTAGGATATTTCTGCTTTACGAAGAGAATGATGGATTGAAGCATGGCCATGTCATTAAGGGGGGCTTCAAGCGTCACACCTTCCTTGGGGACGTCGATCGAAAAGGCAATCACCTGAGGGCGCTGACCATCAATCTCAAGTGCGACATCTTTTATGAAAGGCTGGCAACGAATCGCATAACCGTACTTATCTGTACGCGCGAGATTTTGGTAAAACGTAAACTCACGATCAACCACAAGAACACGCACAGTCTTCTGTTGAGAGCGATCCGTATTGTCTTCGAGCCAAGCATTGAGTGCTTTTTTGGCCTTGATCACAGCGTGATCACGTTCACCTTCTAGTTCTTTTATCCGCTGAGGATCATCACCATCGACTTTGATGACCGGATCAACCCAACCAAACTGCGCATCAACCGCGTATTTGAAGTGGTAAAAGATCAAAGACTGCGAAGAATTTTTAACCTTTACTAGGCTTGAAGGAATGAGTTTCTTCTGAACCCAATGATGCTTGAGACGAAATTCACTGCCAGTACTGAAATTGAGGTTGGTTTCAAAATGGATTAAGTCACCAGCGACAAAACCAATCTTACACAGATGTCCTGCAGTAAGTTCTTTGGCAATTTTCGCGGTGGCAAAACCGTGCTCTTTAGCCTGACCCGGATTAATCAAGCTGACCGCATCAAAGACGACGTCAAATGTTTCTGCGCTCTTGATGTGGTTAACACAAAGTCCTGACAGGAAGCTTTCTTTCATTTGCTCCGGTGGCGAGAGATAGTCGTGCAAACCCACGACCGGAAACGGACGCAGTGTTGTTGTGCGCACTAAAAGTCGAGAGAGGTGAACGTAGTCATCGGTGTATTTAGAATAATCAACAAAGACCAGTGCTGGGTTGAGTGCCATCACTTTAATGATCATGCCTTGGATGCGTTCAGGAGTGTGTTCTGCGAGTTGCTCTAATTTAATGCCAGGGTAAAGACGCTGGAACTCGGCCACGAGTACTTTGAAGTACGCGGTATCATCTCCGAGATAAAGCACCTTTTTCCCATCAACTGCCATGCCTAATCATAACACGTCGCCAATAAAATCTATGGTGTTTTTGAAGGGTTTTGAAGGCTTAAGAGATGCTTATGAAAGGCCTGGTCTTGAGGATTTCTGTGAAGAGGCAACTTCTTGAGGAGGTCCTGTCGCCGGCGTTCACCCGCAGGGCTATCCCATTGCTGAACACCAAACAATGAGACAGGCGTTCCCGGGCGTGATTCCAACTGGAGAATCTCATAAAACTGTTCAGATTCTTCGACGATTTCTTCGGAGATAAGATGCCATTCACCTCGATGGAGGTAGTCCCGCACGGCCAAAGTATTCTTGTGAGGACTCAAAACAAAACGTGCAGGAGACTTGAGCTGCTTCCTAATCGCTTCGACAGCTTCAATCATTGGCAACCCTCCAAAGCCTGCCATGAGAAAAACGTTGTCTTGGAGAGTGACGTTGATCTGATCACCTCTTACTTCAAAAATTGAATAAGAAAATCCCTTTGGAATATCCGCTGTTATGGTTTGTTTGAGTTTATGAATGACGGAAGAGGAAGGATCTACAAAACAGATATGCCTGAATGCGCCTCTATTCCCCGCGAATAGGCCTGCCAATCCATGGTCACAACCAATATCCCAAAGTATCTCCCCTTCCCCGCAATGTGAAACGAGTCTTGCTAAGCGATGTGAAGGAAAGACTGGGCTAGAACTCATAATGCTGACCATACTTGGCGTCGTTCTCTTCTGTGAAGAACTTACGCACAAAATATTGGCCGGCACGAATGGTAGAAATGAAGCCGTGTCCCTCGAGTGAGCGAACAGCGTGAATCACATCGTCTTGAGACATGTGTAAAAGTCTAGCGAGCTCATGATAAGCGTTGAGTGGGCCAATGCCGTGTCCGCGATAGAGATTCGCGCGACACCAGACTTGCCGATACAGAAGCATCAACAGAACAGTTTCCCCGCGCGTGAGCTTCACCTGAGGGAGAATTTCATCGAAAAAAATATCAGGGATTTCACTGAGAGTCGGGGTATCAACGGGAACTTCACGGGCAGGCAAAGAAGTGTCATCGCCTTTTTGGCGGGACTTATACAACGAAAGAATAGATCGAATATCTTCCACAAATGCCTCCACGAATATTATTGACCTAAACCCCTGGCACCACAAGGGCCGGCCTTTCTTTCCACACTGGCCAGCCTAAAAAGATCAAGTATTACCCCCTGTCTTCCGACAAGCTCAGTCAGGAGATTCCTATGAAGATCGTGGCATTGTGGTTAAGTGGCGTAATGATCGCATCCTGCGCTCAATTCAAGGCGCCGAGCGACCCCTACCGTCGCATTTCTTCAATTGATGCTCAGTACACACCAGAGGATCTGCAGGAAGAAATCCGCGCTAAATTTCAGGCCATCGAATTCACCACACTCTCGGCCTATGAAGCTCTTATTCAGTTCGATGAACATCTTGATTCACGCCCTGGGCCCTTGGATGAAAATCCCCACTATGCCGGACTCCTCGCTGCACGCGCTCAGATCGAAGAGCTCGAGCACAGCATTTTAGATTTACGCAATCAACTCTATGAAGCGAGTCTTAACCCCAGTCTCAGAAGTGATGAGCGACTCAAGAATATTCAGCTCCTGAAGCTAACGATCCCTTATGCCAAAACAGACTTAGATGCTTTGCTGTTTCAGCATTTCCATGAAGACTTCATATCTTTCACCAAGCAGATCTTGCTCGATTTAGGCAAAGTTGAAGATGAAGCAGTCAAAAAATCCCTTGAAGCGCTCTATGCTGAACTCAACGCAAACTTTGGACCTCTTCAAGATCGCAAAAACGTTCATCTCGACTGGCGCTCCCTGACCGCAAAGGCCCGTCAGAATTTAAAAGAAAATCCGGAATGGCTGCTGGCCCGTCGCAACTACCAGCACCAGGCCCATGAAATGCGCGCTGATTTAGCAGGGGCCAAGCCAACCAAACAGGCCACACCACGCTTTTATCCATCGAGTGAAAGAGCGGGGAACATTGTGGGCACTGAGTTCCCGGCCAAGGTTTGGTCACTCACTTTTGACGATGGCCCAGGGGCAACGACTTCCAAAAAAGTCCTCGCGAACCTAGAGGCGCACGGACTCAAAGCGACTTTCTTCCAACTCACTTCAAAGGCCAAGGAGCACTCAAGCGTTGCCAAAGCCATTCGTGAAGCCGGCATGGAGCTCGCCTCTCATTCATATACTCATCGCCAAACTCCCAAGCTCTCACTTGAACAACGTCAATGGGAGATTGATACGGCGGCCTCGGAGCTCGCCGACATTCATCAGCGCCCGATGAAATTCTATCGCCTCCCTTACGGTGCCGGTGTTTCGAATAGTGATATTCGCAGCCGCATCGCAAAGGCGAATTTGATTCATGTGTTCTGGAGTGTGGATACGCTGGATTGGATGGCACAAGCGCCGTCTGAAATCGTGGAACGAACACTTAAACAAATGAAGGCCTCGCGCCAAGATGCCGGCGTGATCTTGTTCCATGACATTCATGAACGTACGGTGATCGCCTCGGAAGAAGTCATGCGCTACCTCAAGCAGGACTCGCGTCGCGTCTGTTCTTTGGAAGAAATCGTCTCCGCGGTCAATCGCGGCAGTGATCCTTGTCCGGCCAACTAAGATTTGAGCTCTTGAATTCGCTTGAGACCAGCGGCAAAACCTTGCTCAATGTAGTCAGGAGCGCATTGCTCAAAGCCATCTAACGCCGCTCTGGTGACGCCGCCTTTAGATGCCACTGCGGTGATTTTCTCTGACATAGTCGACGGATCATTCTCTAGGCCCACCAGCGCGCCTTGCCAGGCCTTGATAAGAATCTTGCGTGCGAGCTCTGCCTCTCCGCCATGCTTCACTGCAAACTTCGCTGCCTCATCGATCCAAGCAAACAAAAACGCCGGCGAACAACCTGCGTGGAGCGTGTAGACATCCATTAACTGCTCACTGACTTGCGGGGCCAGTCCGAGACTTTGAAAATACTTCGCCCACGCAACTGAGACTCCGTGCCACAAAACCACTCCCTGACCTTGGGCGACGGCAAGATTGGGCATGACCCTAATCACTGAAGCAGTTGGAAAAAATGTTTGGAGGCGAGCAACATCCACCGCGGCCAGCAATGAGATAACGGTGGTGCCGGCCTTGAGTTTCGACAACGCTGGCGCAGCTTCTGCGAGTTTTTGTGGTTTGAATCCGAGGATGACAGCATCCACAGTGGGCAAAACCTGTGCATCAGCGAGCACACGACCATTCACCTTCGCAGCCAGGGCCTGAGCTTTTTCAGCACTAGGATTCCAGCAGATAAACTCGAGCTCTTTGTGTGCGCGGGCGAGGCCTTGGACAAAGGCGCTCGCCATGTTGCCACAACCCCACACGAGAATTTTCATACGCCCAATTCCAAGGGTGCTCCATGTCTCATGGTATTCACCGCAAATGAGCGCACCAGAAGATACTGATCAACCCACGGGCCCCACTGGTTAAGGGGCGGATGCTCTCCATCATGCAGGAGTGCGCGCATGTGATGCTTGAGAGATTCGGCAGGTAAGGCGCCCGCAAGAATTTCATTTCTAAACTGCAGGCCACCAGAAATGTACAGCGTGCTGATCTGGGAGTTCTGTAAGATCTCATTCAGCTCTGTCTTGCCTGCCAGGTAAACCTCAAGGTTCCCTTTGGCAAAACCATTCTGCCACGCCAACTCACAGAGTCCCTTCCAGTGCGCGTAGCTTTCCTGGCTCGTGCAAGCGATCGCGACACCGGTGCCTGCAGCTAGGGCGCTCAAGAGATGCAACAGTGCTGTCAAAGAGGGATGGGACTCCCCTACGATAAACACGCTCGCCTCGCGCGCTAGATCTTTGCGGTTATAGCTCATCTGTCCTGGAATGCGCAGATTGGCGTGAATGTCTTGCAGGTGCGCGCTCCAATGAGTTTGTCCCCAATCGACCAGACTCTTGAGCGTGCGCTTCTCAGCTTCACTGACTCCGCCAGTAAGTGTTTCAAAGCGGCCCAGCACATTCTGAGCGAATTTCACCCAACGTGCCTGGCGAGAATTTTTTGAAAGACCGCTGGCGTGTGGGATTACAAAACGGAAGCCACTGCCCTTGGTCCAGTTCACAGGTGCTGAGCTTGGATTGCTGTTCGCTTCCACATGGAATTGCCCCATGTAATCCACACCACCGGCCTTCGGTCCTGTGCCCGAAAGCTTAAAGCCGCCGAACGGCTCGATCGCCACACGCGCCCCGGTGTTCGGACGATTCACGTAAAGATTTCCGCAACGCAACTCTTGGGTAAGATAATCGATGTCGTCTTGCGACTGGCCATAAATGCCACCAGTGAGACCGTACTCGGTGCTATTGAAAAGTGAGACCGCCTGATTGAGATCGTTGTAGGGAACAATGTGAACGACGGGACCAAAAATTTCCCGCTGCGCATAGGAATCAGGATGACTGGCACGACTGGCCGGCAACTCGATCAAGACCGGACCCACGGCAAAAGTGCCTTGGTCTTCCATAGAACGATCCACCCAAACTTTACCACCGTAGGTCGCTGCTTCTTCGCAGGCGGCTTTGACGGCCGCACGCACGCGCGCTTGATCGGCCGCCGTGATCAAAGGATTCACCAACACTTGCGGTGACGTGGCCGGGCCAACTTCTAAGTCTTCAATCGCTTTCACTAAGCGCACGAGCAACGAGTCTTTCACTTCGCTATCCACGAGTACGCGAGAGCAAGCCGAACACTTCTGGCCTGCATGTCCAAAGGCGCTGTAGAGAATGCCCGAAACGGTTTCATCCTGTTCGCAGTTGTTGGTAACGATAATGGCGTTCTTGCCACCCATCTCGGTGATGACTTTTTTCGTCAGCATCGCGCCGGTCATGGGATGAACAATCGGCTGCAACGAAGCTGTGCGATAGATCCACTGTCCCACTGCTTTTGAGCCCGTAAAGACGATAGTGGCCACGTGAGGATCTTGCACCAAAGGGGCGCCGACACGTTCACCATCACCAGGCATAAACGCCAAAGCCGTTTGGGGAACACCACTGGCAAAGAGAAGCTCAACGAGTTCGCGAGCAATCAACGGGGTCTGCTCGGCCGGTTTCAAGATGACAGCATTGCCGGCCACCAAAGGAGCCACGGCCATGCCACAAGGAATCGCGAGCGGGAAATTCCACGGGGCAATAACCGCGGTCACACCGCGAGGAACGGATGTTTTCAGAATATCTTTCCAGCGTAGCTCTTCGCGCGCATAGAAATTTAAGAAGTCGATGGCTTCGTCTACATCTGCCATCGCCTCGCCCCAAGTTTTACCGGCTTCCAAGACGATCAGGGCAGCAAGCTCATCACGCTGTTGCCACATTTTATCGGCCGCTTTCAAGATCACACCCGTGCGCCAAGCGACAGGTTTTTCCGTCCAGCCATTACCGTTTTTCATGCCTTGGTAGAAAGCCTCGGCCGTCTTCCCTGCAACCCCTGGCAGTGTCTCCGCGACAACACCGACAATGAGATCGGGATGCGAGCTGCAAGGGATTTTATCACCCGGGGTATTCTTGAATTCGCTTTGTTTGCCCTCGATGCTCGCGCGAGTGGCTTTTAAGATCTCTTCGAATTTTGTCAGCTCACCTGAGACATAAAGTCGCGTGGGAGTGCAGTTCTTAAAGCCTGAATCCAAGCGCGCCTCAAGGTCATCGCGCACCAAGACCCCTTGCTGGATCTTCTCTTGGTGAGTGGTCAGTGGCGTTTGGAAGGCTTCTTTTTTATTATGCGATCGCATGATGGTGAGAATCCCCACCTGCGATGAGTTCTCCATGATTCGACGAACGAGATAGGCCATGCCCACCAAAAGATTCCCAATGGGCATGTAGTTTCGTGTCGGCCAGCCCATATGAGCAAGACCATGCGACAAAGCCTCGTAGGTCATGTGCAAGCATTGGTGTTCGATCGTCGGAGCTGCTGGATAATTGAGCTGACGAAGAGCTTCTACGAAGCAGTGATCCTGCAAATTGTGGGAGCCCACCGCGAGTTGAATCTCATTGGAATGTGCGAGTGCCATCCCTGCCAACTGACGGAAGTGCAGGTCCGATTCTTCTTTATTTAAGAACTGAGGAGCATGATGCGAGTGGGCTTCCGCCTCAATCGTCTCTGCGTCCCAGTAAGCGCCCTTCACGAGGCGAATCGGCATGCGCACGCCACGCTCACGAGCGAGAGCGATGATGTCGTTTAAGTGGGCAGCGCCATCACGCAAATAGGCCTGCAAGACAATGCCCGTATCACTCCAACCAGCAAGCTCCGGGGTTTCCATGAGCACGCGACGATAGATCCGCAACACGAAATCGCGATAGTGGTAGTGTTCGGCATCGATATTGATAAAGACCTGCTCGCGACGGGCCTCCACCAGGATCTGGCGCAAGCGAGGAGCGACGAGGTTATAGGTAAAATCAAAAGCGTGCGGTTTAAAGTCACTGGCAAGCGCCGAAACCTTAATGGATACGTGGGCCTTATTAATCCCTGCGCTATTGCGCTCACCTGGTTGAATATGAACTTTCAAGCCATGAACGATCGCCAGCACACGCTTCAAGTACTCATCGGCTTCTTCTTCAGAAACAACTAACTCCCCTAATTGATCCAGGGTGGCTTCACGGCGTGAATTGTGAAGATTCTGAAGTGTCTTATCTGACGATGCGATGGACTCACCGGCAATGAACCGTTTCGCCATCTTTTTCACCATGGCACGAACCACACTCGCCAAAAGACCGGCCGGCAAAAAGCGCACTACTTGGAGGGCCACGTTGAGTCCTGCTCCGTAAGCACGAGGCAGTGGACGTGTACCGCCGATCTTAATTCCTTTGCGACGCAGGCGCTGATCGTCTTCTTGCAAACGGCGCAACGACTCGATCAGGTTGCGCTTGACCTCAAAACCTTTTTTGTCGTGGTCCAGTGACGGCAGGAGCGCCAAAAATTTTAAGAGGTGAATACGAATAAGAGCAAAGCTCGCCGTGAGACCTAGGCCCCAGTCCGAAACGCGCTCAAACATAGTGGGTCGATAAGACTGCACATGACGAACCAGGCTGCGCAGTTTTTCTTTGGTGAGCTCGTCGACATCACTCCAGCGGTCTTCCTGTTGCCAATCAAGCAGCTGATTCGTTTTCGTTACCCACGCCCACTCAGATGGAAATTGACGGGCATCGAGCGTACTGATCGCAGCGGCATGCTGCTCCAATTCCGCGTAGCTCAGACCTTCACGCTCAAGAGCATCCAGGAGAGTGAGTTCACGAGACAAGCGGCGAGAGGCCGCATAGATTTTCTTTTCGCGAGGAAGGACCCCCAAAAGGATCGGAAATCCGCGTACCGAGATTTCACGGCGAAAACCAACGCTCGGGGCAACTCGCGTGAGGTCATGAAGAAATCTTGCAAGCTCAACCACTGGAGTGCCATTGGTCATAAGCCAAGGAAGGTAATCTTCAGGAGCGATCAGCTCGAAACCCTGATCGAGATTTTTACGCACAATCGTATAGACTTCCGCCATATTGGTAGCAGACATAGGGGCCTCCAGAGAGCTAGCTGACAAGGCGCTCAGTTTACTCTTTGACCAGGTAAAACCGCCAGTCTAACATCTATATGTGAAGTTCATTTTCGCTCTTACAATTGCCGCACTTAGTTTAACGCTCTCTCTCGAGGGTAAGGCCGCCGCGTATTCCATGGTGGACCTTGAAGCGCTTGAAAAAGAGCAGTCCTTTGGTGAGTTTTTTGCTCATGCTCTCGACATCCGCCCCTCCGAGCGCAGCGACTACTGGAAAACCATGGTCCAGAACATGGGAGAAGGCCTCCTTAAGTCATTGCTGAATAAGAACCGCCTAGAGCGCGCTGATTATCAGCAAATGGAAGAGCTGGCCGGCTGGAGCGTACTTAAAACTAATGAGTTTTTTCGCCTGAAGCGCCAAGAACTGGCAATGCGCTGGTTTACTCAATGCTTTAACGAAGACGCCAGTGCTGGCTCACCCTGCTGGCAAGATGTGGTCACGTTTTGGGAAGTAGACCGCCAAGAACCTGACCTCGCTGGCCGCTTACTTGTTTTGCTTTCTCCGCGCTTTCCTTTATCCGTTCCAGATGTTGAAAATCCCTCTCACCGGGCCCGCGCCCTGGTCACACCACTTTTCCTTTTGAAGCCGGTCATTCGCTCGACCTTAGCCGAACTGCAATGCAAAAAGCCCGAAGTTCAGCAGGTGGTATGGGAATCTCTACGACAAGAATGGCTGAATAACATTAAAGGGAAACCGTTTAGCACTGTGATGAGCGAGCTTGCTCATCGCGACTGCTGGCCAGCACTGGTTCCAACGGCCCACGCTCATTGGCTGGTGGGGGCAGATACTGATACCCTGACACTCTCCTACTTGCTTCTCAAATCGCAGCAAGCGCTGACGACCTTAGAGAAAGATTTGTTCCAGGTGCACTATCTTCTCGGATCTCCCGCTCGAGGAGAAACCTTCAACCTGGCCTGGAATCGCGTGCAAGAACTGGCAGGCCTGCCACTGCAGCGCGAGGCCATCATGGACGTCCTCAAAAAGTGGCATCCGCTCCCGGGCAATCTCTTCATGGATCTCGATCTGACCAAACGACGGGCGGTGGCCCGCCATCTCCAGCGCTACTTCCCCGAGTATCTCGACTTCTATGCACGCACCTGTGTGGATTTTTTTGGGGGCAAGCGGCGTTTTCCGCAAGGTAATCCGGCCACTAACTGTCACGAGCTCTTTGAGCTCGCTGGGCAGGAGAAGGGATTGCTTCCGGTCGCCACGATTCAGACCTTCAAGCAGTCGCTGTAGAAATCGCGATCTTCGTCGTTGCCTTCGTCCCTCACCGCCTCGACTACACGGAGCAAGCCTTCGGCGGCTCGTCCTTGGCGCCTAGAATCTCATCGATTTCTAATACAAATGGACATAAAAAAGGGCCCCCGAAGGGGCCCTTTTCGTGAATCATTCTTGCGAAAGATTCGTGGCGACTATTTCAAGTGGTTAGAAACGAGCTTAGTCATTTCGAACATAGAAACAGATTTCTTGCCAGCGA
>JAUKPQ010021011.1:0-10283 GCA_032273045.1 Chloridella minuta
ATACAAATATATAGAGAATCAAAAATAAGACAAATATTAGAATAAGATTATGAGTAAAGATTATTACAAAGTATTAGGCGTAGATAAAAACGCTTCAGATGATGAAATAAAAAAAGCATATAGAAAAAAAGCTATGGAATTTCATCCAGACAAAAATCCAGATAATCCAGAAGCAGAGTCTAAATTTAAAGAAGCTGCTGAGGCATATGATACATTATCATCACCGGATAAAAAATCTAGCTATGATAGATATGGTTCAGACGGACCAAGTGGTTATAATGGTGGATTCGGTGGATTTAATATGGATGATATTTTTTCACAATTTGGTGATGTATTTGGAAATTCATTTAATCAAAGATATGGTGGTGGACAAAGACCACAAAGTAAAGGATCTAATTTAAGAATAAAAGTTAGTTTAACTATCGATGACATTCTAAAAGGATCTGTTAAGAAATTAAAATATAAAAGACAAGATAAGTGTAATTCTTGTAATGGTGTAGGTGGAACTGATCCAAGAACTTGTATTCCTTGTAATGGTTCAGGTCAAAGAACAATTGTTCAAAATACACCATTTGGTCAAATTAGACAAGTCGCTACTTGTCCAGATTGTTCTGGTAGTGGTAAAGTTGTCGCTGTAAAATGTAACTCTTGTAGAGGAGAGGGAACAAGTATAAAAGAACAAGTTGTTGATGTTGAAATCCCTATGGGTGTTTCTAATGGAATGCAATTAACAATGCAAGGATTTGGTAACCACATTAAAAATGGTGTGGCTGGTGATTTACAAATAATAATAGAGGAAATAATTGATCACTCTTTTAGAAGAGAGAATAATAATATAGTTGTTGAAAAAACTATTTCTGTTATAGATGCTATCATTGGATCAAATATAAAAGTTATTTCACCACATGGTGAAATACCGATTGCTATTGAACCAGGAACAGAACATGGGAAAGTTTATAGAATATCAGGTAAAGGTATTCCAGATATTAATTATGGACTTGGTGACCTTTATGTTAAGATAAGTGTTAAAATTCCAAAGAAAATTGATTTGGATGAAAAATTTACTCTTGAGAAATTAAAATTATCTAAAAACTTTATAGTATGATAGATTACAAAGAGTATATAGCTGAGCAAATAAATAAGTCTATTTCTTATAGTGAATATGTAGCTGATCAAATAGATAGAAATATTTCATATACTGAATACCTATCGGGTGTATATGATTCGAAGAATATTAAAAGAAAAGAAAAAATTAAAAACCTGTTCAAATAGAACAGGTTTTTTTTATTAGATAAAAGAAACTTTGTGTTTAGGTTTTCTTGTATAGTCTTTGATAGATTTGTGTGCTTTGTGAGTAGATACCCAACCAGTTGAGTTCTCAAGGTTCATTTCACGAGAAGCTTTTCTGTTAGCTTTCATAGCGTCTTCTTGTGTGAATTTTCCTAAGTGAATTTTACCGTTTTTCATTTTATATAGTTTTTTGTAGTGATTTATCTTATTTGTCTTACAAAGATATAAAAAATAAGTAGATTCTCCAAATTAATATATAAAGAAAATAAACATAATTTATGGCATTAAATGATATAAATGGATATGGTGACGCTTATGTTCCCTACCAAGGGGGTTATACGATAGAAGAGATGGTAGATCTTATTCAAAATGAATTAACAATTTCTTGTGCATTACCAAAGTCTTTACCTGATGCAAATATCAGACAGATAATTGAAACAAGGGCTTTACCTTGGTTCTATAGATCTTATCAATTTGCTGTTCAAAAAATGTATTTCTTAATAAGAAAAGAAGCGTTCTTTTCAGAAGAATTTACCAAATATAATTATGTTAATGTTCCTTGTGAAATTCAATCAGTTGTTTATCTTTATGAGGTTAGAGGAGATAGTTTATTTCAATTAGGTATTAATACTCCTAACTTATCAGTAAACTTAGGTGTTACTAACCAACCTTATTTATCATCTTATGTTACAACTATTGGTGAATTAGGTGTTTATAAAACGGTATTAGACTCGATGTCTGATATGTTAAATCAGTTAAATAAATATACATTAAAGTATCAGTTTAATCAATTGAATCATAGAATACATATCTTAACTAATGTACAGTATGATGTTATTATGGAGGCATATGCTAATATTCCACCGGAGAACTTATTCAAAGATGATTTATTCTTTAAGTATGTAACCGGATATGCTAAACAACAATTAGGTAATATGATGGGAAGGTACGATTTTCAATTACCGGGTGGTATTAAAATACAGGCTGCTGATTTAGTATCTCAAGGTAAAGAAGAAGTAAAAGAAGTTGAAGAAGAAATTAAAGGACAATCTACATCAAGTTTCTTTATAATGGTTAAAAAATAACCAGGAGGTGTTAAGTTTTTAATATATAGTATATGGAAGAAATAAAATATACTATTTATAAGCTAATTGATCCAATATCTAATGATATTAGATATATAGGACTAACATTTAATGATTTAAAACAAAGATTAAAATCACATTGTTCAGAAAAATCAAAGTCTCATAAATCTAATTGGATTCAACAATTAAAATCTAAAGGATTAAAACCTTTGATAGAATCTATTGAAAATAATATATTATCATATGATGATGTTTGTAATAGAGAAATATATTGGATAGAGAAATATAAATTGGAAGGACACCCTTTGACTAATATGGCTAGTGGTGGTAACAAGAATAAGAAAATGTCGGATGAAAGTCGAGATAAAATGAGTATTGCACAAATTGAAAGATATAAAACATATAAGTTAGTTTTATCTGAAGATGTAAAGGAAATATTAAGTCTAAAATCAAAAGAGAGATTTAAAGATGATAAGGAAAGAGAGAAGCTAAGAATATCTAATAAGAGGTATGAGGATTCAAAAACTACTGAACAAAAACTACAAGACATATTGATTCAGAATCCTAAGAAGGTTTATCAATATGATAAAGAAATGAATTTAATAACAGAATACCCATCAATAAATAATGCTGCTAAATTAAATAATCTAAATGATGGTAATATTTCTAAATGTTGCAAACATAAAGTAGCATCGGCTGGTGGATTTATATGGAGGTTTGAGGGTGATTTAACACCACCTATGTATAAGAAGAAGGCTTGGTTAAATAGATAGAAATAATTTGAAAAAAAAAAACCCAGTCATCGACTGGGTTTTTTGCTCTGTTCACACGGAGTACCACTTGATTTTTAAGAGTCAAGACCTCTTACTTGTTGAATCGATTAAATGAGTTTTGACTAATAACTTCCCATCTGACTTCACCTATGAAATCTTCAAGACTTCTACTATCTGTATATGACATAGCAGATTTTAAGTAATCAGTGAAGTTCTCACACCAACCTTCTAAAGTATAATCAACCTTATTGTATTTAGTAATACCTTCTCCTGTTTTTAATTCAGATTTGTTCCAAGATTTCTGAACTTCTTTTGTAGACATTCCTCTATAATATTTATAGACATCAATCCCAGTATTAAAATTCAAAGTTGCTATTTCAGGTTCAATTGTATGATAAACACCATTAGCATCTTTTAGAAAATTATCACCACAACTTTCTAAACATTTATTAAATACACCACCCAACATTACATAGTCAGCTCCTAAAGCAAGAGCTTTAATAATATCTGAAAAGTTTCTAAATCCACCATCAGCAATTATTTTAGTTGGTTTATCATAAATATCTTTCCAATCAGCACACTCATTAATAAGTGAAGCCATTGGGTAATGAATAGAAACATTTGCAGAAGTAGTACAAGCACTACCACCACCAATTCCAACTCTTATATAATCGACGCCTATTTCACAATACTTTCGGTAAGTATCTGGGTTAGCGATATTCCCAATCATCAATTCTATATTATCTCCAAAAGTTTCTTTAATTTGTTTAGCCGTTTCCCATAGTTTCATCATATGACCATTGGCAACATCAATTAGAACTCTTTTAGGAAGAGTTTTATTTGATTTAATAATTTCAATAATTTCATCTAATCCATATGAATAAAAATAGTTATCGTTTTTTAAATCCTCATATTTGACGTGTCTTGGTAGACAAACATTAATAAGATTATCACTAAATGATTTAACATTCGTTCCATCAATTACTTTATCCATTGGTGCTGTAAATAATGGTAACTTACCATCAACTAGCGGGTTAATCTCTTTTCTTGAGGCAATCGTACTTAATGTTTCAGGTACAATAGAAACATCATTCCAGTCATATTTCATAAATTTGATTTATTTTTAATAAAAGATATATCTACCTTCTTCCTTGATACAATAGATAGAGACTGGGTAAAGTCTTAACTCTCCTTGAGTTTCATCAACCATAAATCTCATTGCTCCTTCGACAACTTCTTCGTTTATAATTTTAGTTGTTACACTATTTAATCCTTTGAATATTGTGTAGTTAATTTCATCAGATTCATCTATCTTAATGAAATGGTCTTTTCGAAGTATTTTACCCATATGACCTTCTTCAAAATAGGCTTTTTCAATAATAGATTTTAGAACTTCTGAGTCGTTAAACTCAACTTTAATTTCGTGTTTGATCATTTTTAAATTATTTTGTTAACATTGATTTACTTTTGTTTTATAGATTAGGGAGTAGAAAGTTTAATATATACTTTATATTTTTAATCCGACTTAGGACCGGATAGTTATAACCCCAACGGGAGACTATGAGAAACACCGAATTCGCTCCTCGGTGTTCTCGCTTTTAAAGAAGTTTGTTTAATTGTGATTCTCTATAACATTCTTTACAAACTTGAACATACATATATCCTTTCACACCAAAGTATTCACAATCAACAGGAATAATGTGTGTCTCTTTTGTTGGTGTTTGTTTATTACATAAATGACAATCAACAACACTTACCCATTGGTCAGGTTTTTGAAAAACTTTATTCATACAAGTTCATTTAGTAAGATGTTTCTTAACTCAGATTTATCTAATTCCACTTCTTCAAATACTGATATATCAAATACAATAGTTACTTCATCATTTTTAAATTTAGAAGTTATTGTTGATCTATGTAGATAAGAATCTATATTCCAGAATTCATTTAATTCAACCAATAACCTATCTCTATCTCTAGACATTTCACCTTTTTGTACCAATAGTTTAAACCTAAAAATATCATTTAGTGTATTGTTAGTATCATCAAGTTTTATATCTAAGAGAATTATATCATATAGTGATCGAGGAATTGTAACCGTTAACTTAACGGGTTCCATACTATACCACATATCTCCTTTGATTTGAGTTTTCCACTTACATGTAAAACCTTTACCATTATAAAAAAACTTCATATTTCTAATTTTTGTAAATTATATTCTCGAATTAATTGTTTAGCTTCTTCTGATGTTATCCTACACATACACCTATCCCAGATATTGATAGTTTCTTTAGTTCTGAAATTGGTCCAAGAGCAATCAGTACCAAACTGACGAATGTGTCTATCTTTATAAATAAAGTCTAATTCAAATACATCATCACCATTATACCAAGGTTGATTCATATATTCCTCTTTCATTTTATAAAGTTCTCTCATATACCTAATTCTTTTAAAGTTAAATCACGATATAAAGCAATAAACTTAAACTTCTTTTCAGGTTTATCTTTATAATTGTATTCAATTTGAGTTCTTACTTCTTCGGAAGTAAAAAATCCATCAGATATTAATTTGAATAAGAAATCAACTCTTTTGTTTTTAGGGTCTATTTTAGATGGATCTATCAATCTATTTATTAGTCTTGACTTTTTAGTTTCAGTAGAACTCATATCTCTTGATAACTCTTTATCTTCATATTTTTTACTAAAATACTCAAGTAGATTAAATACATCCAACATTTTATTATACTCACACTTTTCTAATATTTCTGTTGAATTAAAGGTTGCTTCTTTACTTAAAAGTAATTCAGCACATCTTTTAGAGCCATTTTTTAGAGCCATAAACAACATTCTATTTTTATGAGATAAAAATTCTTGAATAGTTAGCATAGATAAATTTTCCAACATACTTTCATATTGGTCATTATGTGCGTTACTCATTAAGGCATCCGTTATTCTAGAACGATTGTTATTCCATTTTAGTTTTTTATTTGTCTTTGCGGTTTTCAACTTTTTAATTTTACAATGTACAAATATAGGTAAAAACAAATAATATAACAACAAGTAACTAAACATTATTAATAAATACATATATAAAAAAAACAAATTAAAAAATCATGGAACATATACTACAAGAAAACAAAGACCGTTTTGTAATGTTTCCCTTAAAATATCACGATATTTGGGATATGTACAAACAAGCTGAACACTCATTCTGGACAGCGGAAGAAATCGATTTAGCTCAAGACTTAACCGATTGGAATGAAAAGTTAAATGACAATGAGAAACATTTTATTAAGATGGTATTAGCTTTCTTTGCGGCATCTGATGGTATCGTAAACGAAAACTTGGCTGAGAACTTTTTGAAAGAAGTTCAGTATCCAGAAGCAAAATCATTTTATGGTTTTCAAATTGCTATGGAGAATGTTCACTCTGAAACATACTCTTTATTAATTGATACTTATATCAAAGATTCAGAAGAAAAAGATAGATTGTTTCACGCAATTGATAACTTTCCTTCTATTAAGGAAAAAGCCGATTGGGCTTTGAAATGGATTAACTCTGAATCATTTGCTGAAAGATTAATCGCGTTTGCTGCTGTCGAAGGTATCTTCTTCTCAGGTTCATTCTGTTCTATCTTTTGGTTAAAGAAAAGAGGTTTAATGCCAGGGTTGTCATTCTCTAATGAATTAATTTCAAGAGATGAAGGTTTACATTGTGAGTTTGCTTGTCTATTACATAATAGATATATCAAAGATAAAGTAAGTCATGAGAGAATCAAAGAAATAATCTGTTCAGCAGTTGATATTGAAAGATCATTTATTACTGAATCTCTTCCAGTTTCTTTAATTGGAATGAATGGTAAATTAATGGAACAATACATTGAGTTTACAGCAGACTTCTGGTTACAAGCATTAGGTTGTCAAAAAGTTTATAATGTTGATAATCCTTTTGACTTTATGGATATGATTTCATTACAAGGTAAAACTAACTTCTTTGAGAAAAGAGTTGCTGAGTATCAAAAAGTATCAGACAAAGCAATTGACTTTGATAACTTAGATGATGATTTTTAATTAAATTATCTTAAAAAATTAAACCCACTTCAAAAGAGTGGGTTTTTTTATTTAATATATATGTTATGAAAATTATTAGAGTACGATTGAAACCTTTTGGAGGGTCAGCTGAATTCATTTCTATGAATGCAAAGATTAAATCTATCATTGATAAAAACAAAGAGGATGTATTTCATTTTGTTATAGAGGATGATGGTGTTAAAACTGTTAAAGAGTTTGGTCCAGAAAATATCAATCCAGAATTAGTAGGACAGTCTATTATTATATGTGATGGTCCTTGGATGGCACAATTTAATGAAGATGGTACAATTGATGTTATTTCTGGAACTAATGAGTCATTACCTCGTCAACAATCTGTTGATCAACTTAAAAGAGTTATGAAGATGTCAGCTAGAACTGATATTGGTAATAGAATATCTGATATGAATAAACAAGGTGCTAATATTCAATATATTCAAAACCCAATTGATTCAGGAATCGAATCATATGAAGAGTTTGAGAAAAAGAATAAAACATTTGTACCTTCTTGGAATCTTAAGCATTTACTAAGTCCATTTTCTGGTGAAGGAAAATCAAAAAAGAAATAATTATGAAATACTTAAAAAGATTTAATAGTATTATTAATAGATATAAAAAATAAATGAAATAATGAAATACTTAAAGAAATTTAATGAAGAGATAGGAAATCCTCATTACCCACACAGTTTTAGTAGAATTGAAGAGTTCATTAAAAAGGCTGATAAAATTATTAACTATGATGAGAGTGAATTAGAAGAAGGTGATGAGCCTTCTAATACTGATATTCTTTCTGAATTAGGTGACTTATGTAATGAACTAACATTTACATCTGAAGAACTTCAACAAGTTATTAATAGTGGTCGTATATCTGACCCTAGCAACTTCTTACAAATAATCTTAGATGAAACTTTAGGAGATGAAGAAGGAATAGAGAATGATGAAACAAATACAGAAACAAATACAGAAGAAAAGTATGTTTTATTAACACATCATGAATCTGGTGATGAAATACACTTTACTTTGATAAAATATGCTCTTTATGAGGAGATAGAAAAAGTTATTGGAGATGATCCGAGAAATGCTAATCATTCAGATATAGATTCTGTGATAGAGAAAATACTGAAATACTCTGTAGAACACTTAATCTGTCAAACATATGTATTAGAAGACTGGCCTTTCAGTGGATATAATATAGTAAAAGCAATTAACCTTCCAGAGTTAGGTATGTAAAAGTAAAAATATAAAATAAAATTAAAACTATGAAATACTTAAAGAAGTTTAACGAAAGTGTTACAAGTGATGGTTGGAAAACTCTTTATAAAAAATGGTTATCAAGACCATTTACTGTAGCTAAAGTACAAAGAAAAGGAGTGAAAGTGAGTCAATATGATTTACTTACTATGTTTAAGAGAGAACTTGAATCTAATGGTGAGTGGAATTCAGAATGGACCGAATCACATGAAATTTATAGCAAATCTGAAAAAATTGATTGGAATTCAATAGAGTCTCAGTGGGATAATTGGTATGAGGAAAGTAATGGTGAAGCTGATTATGATGATGAATATGATGCTATGAAATCCTTTGTCAAGGGAGTAGAGGTAGAATGGTCAGAAGTTAAAAAAGAATACTTCGATTATATTGAAGAAACAAATAATGAAGAAGAATATGATGATAAATTTAATAAATTTAAATCATTAGTTAAAAAAAACTTAAAATAGGTCATGAAATATTTAAAAACATTTGAATCATATGATGATGATATCGCTACTAAAATAGCTGAAGACCTTTTACCAAAACTTCAAAAAATCAGACAAGAGAAAGGTAAATTTACCGTTGGTATGTTTGATAATTACATGGAAGAAAGAGGTGGTAATATGAAACTAACAGATGAAATAATAAGCATACTTGTTAGTATGGGATTTGATTTTGATTCATCAGATGATGAAGATGATGAAGATTTGGATTATCCACTTTTTTCATATAATAGAAATTAAAAAGAGAGACCAATTGGTCTCTCTTTTTTTATCCTAAAATATTATTTAACTTTTTATCTCTTTTAATCATAAAGTGATCTTTGATTATCTCTCTTTCATCAGAGTAGTAATCTTCTTCTTCATCATAAACATCCTCAATGTAACCTTTCATATCTTCAACAAGTAAGTCATTGACAAAATCATTTAATCGGTATTGAGCGGTCCAGTTAGTATCTTGTGAACCATAAACAGATGGTATCAAAAGTCTACTTAACTCATATCCTAATGTAACTAGGTATTGATATTGTTTTAGAATATCTTCCTTAAATTCTAGTGTAATCGGTAGAATCTTAAACATATTTGCTTTAGCAAGACTAGCGATGTAAGAATTCTCTCTGATTGTAGATCCACTCATAAGATCCATTAATTCATATAGTTCTTCTTTTTCGTCCTCGTTTTTATCTTTTTTAGAAATAAGTTCTAGAAATCTTGGATTATCTTTGGTTGGTTTTTTATCTAAAGCATTAAATAACTTAACCATTCTTGAACCCATGAGTATTGTTCTGGATTTACTATATTAATATCTTCCCATCCTTTTTGTAAATATTCTAAAACCTCAGTTCTGTAATAAGTCATTCCCAACGAACGGAAAATTTCTTCATTCTTAATATTCTCTGGAATACTTCTAGTATCTCCAATATTTTGTAAAATTTCATCAATAGTAACTCCAAAGAATTCCTCTAACATTTCAACATTCTTATCACGTTTGATATTAGTAATGTAACCATAATCATCATATTCACCGTGAATTGGAAATCCAAATGGTGAAAAGAATGCTTGAGCACCATCATTAGAAACTACCATATTCATATGACCCTTAAAGTCAGTTGAATATCCAGGTGATATTAATTGAACACTTGTTTTTTGATTTGAGAGTGTCATATTAGACACCGAACACGTTGAATAAAAACTTCCCATATTATTTTAAAACCATATATTTAACACCGTCAACAATTTTCACTTTATACTTTCCAGTATCTTCTGATTTGACTTTCTTCTCAGCTCTTTTGGTAGCCTT
>JAUKPQ010021021.1:0-10281 GCA_032273045.1 Chloridella minuta
ACCGATATCGTCACCTACGACATTGTTGTAACTGGCGAATTAAAGGAAGAGATCTTAACCAGAGTGCCTGGTGAGACGCACCCTTATAAAGGTGACTTGTATTGGGATCGCCAAGGCCAGCATCATGGATCCATGATGTACCGTACTGACTTTGGACAAAAAATTGGCTACAAAAAAAGATATGAAGATGGGGCACATCCTCAAGAGGATTGGAACCTGTGGGACAAAATGCTAGAACAAGGTGCAACAGTAGCAAGCATTAAAGAAGGTCTTTTATTCTATAGAAGGCATAAAGAAAATTTCTTGAAATATCCGCATGCATCGTTACGCTTACAAGAGCAAGATTTAAGTTACGCACTCGAAGAATGAGGCAATCAATTAAGATTGATAAGCTCACGACCAAGTTGTTTTATTTAACTTTAGTGAGATATACATAAACCACCCTAGGGTGGTTTTTTTCGTTTCATACTAATTTAATTACCTTGCTACAAAGCTCAGAGATTTGTTAAGGTGCCAATTCTTAATGTGGGGATAGTTAATCCTGCTCTACCGCCTTAACTATGTCGTTTAAAACGACATTCTCATCAAGTGTAATTAGAGCCCAAACCGTCTTGTTAAGGTACGGTGATTAATTAAAAAAATAGTTCCTAAATAACTCACCATCAAACAATCAACAAGCGCCCAGTAACTAGACGTGATGAATTCCCAAGTAGGTGACTTTTTACACAGTCACTTGTTCTGTATTAAAAATTTTTACTAGATAAGAAACTAGAGCCACTACAAGACAAACTAACGCTACCTTGTCAGCGATAACAATACGATTCACTTGTTCGTTATATCCACCAACTGTATAGGACAAATATAAAAATGAAACTACACTTAGAAATCCTGCAATCAGCGCAGGAAGTTGAAGGTTAGGCATAAAAGCAGAACAGATAAGAAAAATTCCTAGTAATCCAAATAAAACAGCTCGATGACGCATCAAAATTTCTAAATTCGGATCATCAAACGTCATTCCATAAAGCTCAAATAACCTAGCAGCACTGAGCACTCCAGATAGTGGCAAGATGTGAATAATGCCTACCACTAATAGCATAATCGGCAAGATGAAACGCATCAGAACTCCTTAATATTAACGATACGTAAATATACTATATTCAGTTTTTAAACTCGTTTTTAACCCAACATTCAAATTAGGTCGCATATTTAATATAAGCAGTCAGCTCGATGGGTAGCCGCCGTGACAGCACATAGCATCTTTGTCTATGGCAGAATTAGGTCAAACAGCCATAGATATGAAACGTTATGAAATTCTCTGATCCAGTAACCCTACAAGGCAATCATGCCTCATTGGTGCCATTAACTATGGCGCACCATGATGGTTTATGTGATGCCGTTAGAGATGGTGAACTTTGGAAACTTTGGTATACGAGTATTCCATCGCCTACGACAATGGCAAAAGAGATTGAGAGACGTTTGGGCTTTCAGCAGTTAGGCTCCATGAATCCATTTTGTATTTTGGATGCCAATGGCAACCCCATTGGAATGACAACATACATGAATATTGACCAAGAAAATCGTAGACTAGAAATAGGATCTACTTGGTATAGGAAGTCGGTTCAGCGAACGGCGATTAATACGGAATGTAAATTGATGTTGTTACGTTATGCATTTACGAAGTTAGATTGTAATGCTGTCGAATTCCGCACACATTTTTTTAATCATCAAAGTCGTAGAGGTATTGAGAGATTAGGAGCGAAGCTAGACGGCATATTACGAAGCCACCAAATTAATCGACATCCAGATGCCAATGAAAGTATTCGAGATACTTGCGTGTACAGCATTTTGGCAAGTGAATTTCCTTCGGTCGATGCCCATTTGAGTTTTCAACTACAAATTTGACAAGCGCAAGGATAAACTTATAGCCAGCCCGATCGTTTAAAGCGCCAGTACAAGAATGAACAAGCAGATACGATAATAACTACTGCTACTGGATAACCTAGATCCCACTTTAATTCTGGCATCTGTTCAAAGTTCATGCCCCAAATTCCAGCAAACGCAGTTGCCACACCGAATATAGCCGCCCAAGATGCTAAGCGTTTTTGAATATTATTTTGTTCAAGTGCAATCGCAGATAAGCTGACTTGAATTGCTGTACCGATAGCATCTCGTATGCTTTCAATAACAGAGTTAATACGAGTTAAGTGATCTAAGATATCTCGAAAATATTCAGTGCTATTGGCACAAATAGGTGGCACTCGACCACTCGACAATTTTCCTACTGCTTCCATTAGCGGAGAAACAGCATGCTTAACGACCATCACTTTTCTTTTTAGCGCAAAAAGTCTTTCAATATTAGACTTGGTATAACGCCCATCAAAAAGAGTTTCTTCAATATTTTCTAGCTCCAGCTCTAACCTTTCAACAATCGGAAAATAGCGATCTACAACAGCATCGATAAGAGCGTACAGAACAAAGCCTGAGCCTTGTCTTAATAGTTGCGGCTCTTGCTCACAACGTTCTCTAACTCCTAAGAACGTCACATCAGATCGATTGCGAACAGATAGAACATAATCAGATGCCGCAAAAATATCTAATTCACCAACTGAAATATCATCGTCATACTTCAATACCTGTATCACGGCGAACAAGCTATTGCCATACTCTTCAATCTTAGGTCTTTGATGACCTGTTAACGCATCTTCCACAGCCAAAGGATGAAGATCAAACTCCTCCTTCATTTTCATAATCTCATCGACAGTTGGGTCTAGCAGCGCCACCCAAACAAAAGAATCTTTATTGGCAAGGTAATCGCTAATATGTTCAATTTCAATATCAGCGATTTTTTTACCGTTTAGGTAAGAGGCGCAATTAATTAGCATATCTAGAAAATATAAAAATATTAATGAGATGAAGCAATCTTAACTCTAGCTTACTTTATAGGGAAAGCTGTAACCATCAAAACTCTGTAATTAGACAGAATTGAGTGTCCTTACGCTGGTTAATGCCGCCCTGTTCCAACAAGATATGAAAAAAGACTGCCTAGGCAGTCTTTTTTCGTCTCCTCACCAATTAGCCTACCTTGGTTAAAAGTTCAGAAAGTTATTAAGCTATGAACACTTATAGTGGGGATGCTAAATCTTGACCATCGTGCTCCCTGTGTCGTTTAAAATCGCGAATCTCAGAATAGTTAAATTGGACGAAATCAGCACAAAAAGAAACGCCATCACTTTCTATCCAATCGATTTCATAATATTCCTAGTAATTGTCATCATCTTCATGCTCCTCGGGATTACCAAAGCAATTATTAGAAACTACTTAACAGGCATAGACAGCACTGTTATAAATTGAATAATCATCATTTTCCGTTACACCAGACAGGAAATTTTTTATCGCCTTTCGTAATTGGTTAGTCGAAATGTTATTAAGCGTTTCATTTTTTGCTGATGCCAATAAATTATATTCATTGATAAAGATTACATTTCTTGGATCAACCATGTAATCGCCAATGAATTTTTCAGTTGCGAAAATAATTTCAATATCATAAAAATTTTATATTTATGAAAACATTCATATTAAACAAATTATATAAAAATAAAACGAGAATTTAGCAATAAACTTAAACTTACTAAGCTAGGTTATAGCATGACAAAAACAAAAATTATTAGCATGAAACCTAATCTAATTTTCCATCACCAAACTCAAACTTAGTTATAATGCCAGAGTATATTTATATAAATCATTAACATAATCTAAGGGTAAATTTTTGCTTAAAACTAATTATCGACCAAATGTACTTTTAATTGGAGGCTGTGGCTATATTGGATCTTATTTATATGGCCGCATGATTGAAGCTGGATGGAAGCTATTTGTTTGCGATAAATTATTAATAAAAAATCCACTCTCAATTCCCCTCTTTCAAAAAGATTACTCTAATTTAAGTGTTGAGGAATTATCTTCTTTTGATGTAGTGGTGTGGTTTGCTGGACACTCAAGTGTAAATCAAGCAATCGCGGACCCAGATGGCGCATTAATGAATAACTGCCTTAATTTGTTTAATTTTGCCAAAAAACTTAATTCGCATACAAAATTTATCTATGCATCAAGTGGAAGCCTTTATTCAAGCACTGCGAAAAACCCATCTGCGTCTCTTGAATCTGATCTGGTAAAAATACCTGCACAGAATGCTTACGATATTTCCAAATTTGCTTTTGACTACATTGCACAAAATTTCCTATCAAATTTCTATGCCTTAAGGATGGGAACGGTATCTGGCTACAGCCCCAATCTTCGACCTGAGCTTTTATTCAACGCAATGAGTATCTCCGCTGCAATTACTGGCAAAGTATTTTTAAAAAACAGCGAAGCTTTTCGAACAATTTTATTTCTCGATGATCTTTGGCTATTAATTAGAGAAATTTTGATTCAAGAAGCCGAACCCGGTTTTTATAACGCTGGCAGTATTTCAGCCAACATAGGACAGTTTGCAAAGTGGATAGCCGAAACCTGGTCAGCAGAAATACTTGATGAAGGCACATCTGAAACTTATTCATTTAACCTTAATACCCAACGAATGGATTTTGTATTAGGAAAAAATAAAATTGAATGTAATATACAACAACGTTCGGTGGAGTTTATTGATTTATATCGCTCAAATTTAAAAACTAATTGTTAAAAAATATTTATGGCTCACTATGCACTCAATCATTGTTTATGCTGCGGATCTGACCGTCTTAAACTTGTATTAGATTTACAAACACAACCACCAGCAAATTTGTATACTCCAAAACCGGAACCTGATTTATTTCAGTTTCCACTTTGTTTAAACAGATGCGAAAATTGCTGGCACTCTCAACTGAGCTGGAATGTTGATCGACAAAATATATTTGATGAATATGCTTATGTTAGCGGCACATCGAAAACACTCACTAAATTCTTTTCATGGTTTGCTAGCGCTTTGAAAAAATGTATCGGCGAACGATCCAGGGTTCTTGAAATCGCCGCAAATGATGGAAGTCTTATTCTGGCCATGCAAAATGAGGGGCTAGAATGTATAGGTGTAGATCCCGCAAAAAAAATCGTTGAATCTGCAAGACTTAATGGCTTACCTCTTCTAGCAGGTTATTGGCCACAAATTGCTGATGAAATAAATGGCAAATTTGACGCCATAATTGCTATGAATGTACTTGCACATGTTGATCAGCCGCTAAACTTTCTTTCCGAATGTAAAAAAAAGCTGAATCCAAATGGAATAATCGTTATACAGCCTTCACAGGCAAGAATGTTTGAAAATGGTGAATTCGATACCATTTATCATGAACATATTTCTTTTTTTAACTCTCGCTCAATTAGCAATCTTGCGACTAGAGCAGGATTAAAATTGACAGGAACAGCAATAGTAAAAGTACATGGCGATAGTCCTATCTATTTTCTTCAGCATGATAATTTGATGATTCAAACCCCTTCTTTTTCCGCCTTCCAAACACCGGAATTTGGCATTGAAGAAGACCTTCTTGAATATGAGAAAAAAGTAAAATTATTTGAATCTGAGACTTACGAAAAATTTTCAAGATCGTCTAATAAAACAATCAATAATGTTAAACAAATTGTAGATAAGCATCGAGCAGCCGGATTTAAAATCGCTTTTGTTGGAGCTGCTGCAAAGGCTATTACTTTAATTAATGCTGCCAAAATCATTCCAGACTATCTTTTAGATGAAGCTCCATTAAAAATTGGCATGTATGCGCCAGGTTGTCAGACACTAGTTGAGCCAATTAATATAACTGCCAAATGGACAGAACCAACTTTATTTATTTTATCTGCATGGAATTTCAGGTTTGAATTAGCTGAAAAACTTATAAAAATTGGGATCCCAAAAGATTCTAAATTCTATTCCTATTTCCCTAAAGAAGAATGGATTAATGTCTAATTTTAAAAAATCATGCGAACGATAATTACTCATTTTTTTAATGAAGAATATCTTTTGCCTTGGTGGTTAAATCATCATAAAGAGCTATTTGAGCACGGAATCCTAATTGATCACGGCTCAACAGACAATTCTGCAGATATTTGTAGACAAATTGTTCCGGGGTGGCGCTTAGTAAAAAGTCGCCTATCTTTTTTTGATGCATGGCTTACCGATCTTGAAGTCATGAATTATGAACAGGAATTAACCGGTTGGAAAATAGCGCTTACAACTACTGAGTTTCTTTTCTGCGAATCTGGTCTGGATGAAATTGAACTTTTTCTAAAAGCTGAGGGTAAAGATGGCATCTCAACTTCTGGAATCACTATGATTGACAAAAAACCAAATGTTGAGCCCATACAGACTCTTTCTCTATTGGAGCAAAAGCCTTGGGGAATTGATGACAATAGGTTTGGTCATAATGTATGGCTTCGCCAAATCCTAGGATATCCCAAGAAACCTAATCGTAATCGGTTTTATCACCGACTTCCTACGGGCATGTATAAACCAGGTCGACATTGTTCTTTACATCCTCATTCACGTTTCCGAACGCCGAATCTGAAGGTTTTGCATTACGCATATTGTCCTTGGAATTCTAATTTTATAAATCGAAAACTACAAATTGGAACAAAACTTTCTGAGTTTGACAAAAATTTAGGAATGGGTTTTCAACACATGAGAAATATTTCGCAACTGCAAAAAGCTTTCAAGCGCTTCGATCGCCTTCCATTTAAAGATTTAATCTCTAATTCATTAACTGGCATATTAGATAAAAATCAAGAAGGTAGCTCTGGTAAGATTATTGTATTACCAAATAATTACTCTTGAAAAAAGAAACTAAATAAGAGGATTATTGTTTTTTTTAAATTTTTACTCTGCGACTTAGCTCTATTTCAAATCGGATGATGTTTTGCCAACAAAAAGAGGAAAAAGAAGTATAAAAATAGCAGCTTCTGCAATCAGAGTAAGCGGCGCATGAAATAAGGAGTCTACAAAAAATGTCGCCATCAATCCAACTCCTAATATTTTATAATCGCGACTCTGTAATCTCGCTTGCCAAATTCCTGCAGCCATGAAAAACAAGTATGCACCAATACCGATGACACCCAGCTGTATGCCAATTGCCATGAATTGATTATGGGGATGAATTTGACCAACATTACACCAATCGGCTGAATTAGCTACACGGCATAGCTCCTTGCGTTGCGCACCAGTTCCAAAACCGGCCAACGGCCGCTCTTTGATTAGTTCGATCGATTTATTAAGAAACTCTACACGTTGCCCTACCGAAGACTGATCATTTGAATGATGATTCTTATATTCATCTAATGCGATGTTAATACGAGAGTTAAAGCTAGCTGAATAGACAAGTGTCACTAAAATTATTGCTGAAAATATACTTAATGCCAAAATTTTCTCTCTCCATGCTCTCAAAAAAAACATAAACACCAATAAATTTAAAGCAAGAGAAATGTAACCAGTCCTACCCAAAACCAAAAATAAAATATCGTATATTGCAACTAATCCAATCAAAGTATACAAAATTTTTAATTTATTACTTTCACTAAAAACGGCTCGTACAAACATAATAAGTACAAAAAAAGACATCATCAAATTTTGGGCAATGTGATCTCGGAAAACAAAATGATTAATACTTGCACCTCCAGCTGTACCTTTTACGAATGATAATGGCCATATTGAGCTTACAATCGAAAGAATTAGCGTTATAAGCATTGAGATACAAAAAACATTTACCCCTTTTTTTTTCCATTTTTCATCTTGAACAAGGGTTATTGCAGGTAATATAAATAGAATTTTTGCATATTTACCTAATTGATATAGTATGTCTTCTAAATTTCCCGTCGAATAAAAGCTTCCTAAAACTAATAAAAAAAATATCAAGATCGTGGCATGCACAAATGTATTATTCTTTATCAATATCCACCGTACGAATAACCCCCCAGAAAACAACCAAGCTGCTAGTGTAAAAAACATTGCAAGATTAGTTGCTGCCGTACTAATTGGCATAAAAAAAACTGCCACAATCAAAAAATATTTAGCTAATTGTTCAATCTTTTGATTGGGATTATTAAAAAAACAGTAGTCGATAAATTTCTTCATTATTTATATTTCTCTTAATTACATATTTTTGTTTTACAGATAAATTTGAACTTAATTACAACTTAATTTTATTTAACGCCACATCAATTACAATTTTTTCTTGATGGTTAATTTTTTTTGTAGTCCATTTAATTCTCTTTCAATAATAGTTTTGAAAGATATTTTTGTTATTCCTTTGCCCGCTCTTCTTTATTTATTAAAACAAAATTAAATTAGAGTAAAAATATAAGTTTGTTACTAAAATGACCAATGGTCAAGTGATAATGTTATAAATATAATTAATTTATGATCGCATTGCGACTGAGTAAATTGATGGTTAATTATCACTTACTATTTTAGATATACAACAAAGTGCTCAAAATGATGAATTTAAAATTTTTATGAAAAAATGAGATTCATCCAATATAAAAAATAAAAAATAAAAAATAAAAAATAAAAAATTCTTAGTATTAGCCCACTTCAACTCAAGAGCAAAGTTTTAAAAAAGGATTTAATATTTTTTGGTAATACATTTTGGTTTAGTCAAGCAAGATAATAAGTAATACTTGTGTCGGTAGTTCTAGTTCGCCCCGAGCTACCTATTAAGCAAAGCCCTCGTTAGAAATAACGGGGGGGCTTTTTTGTATTTTAGGCTTGGAAGAATTAAGTTACGGGACGGTTGATATTAAAGTTTTTTTACCACCGAGTATCTGTGACATGAAATGAGATGATCATTAACCATACCGGATGCCTGCATAGATGCATAACAAATAGTTGATCCTACAAATTTGAATCCCGCTTTTAATAATGCTTTACTCATTGCGTCAGATTCTAAAGATTTCGATGGAACTTCGCTTAATAAGCGGCGTTTATTTTGAATAGGTTTGTTTTGTACAAATGACCATAAAAATTGATCAAAGGGTTCTCCATTTTTTTCTAAAGCTAAATAAGCCTTAGCATTGCCAATAGTTGCAGACACTTTTAATCGATTTCTAACAATGCCAGGGTTAGCCATTAACTCCGCAACTTTTTTCTCTCCATATCTTGCAATCTTTTTTGGATCAAAACCATCAAACGCCTCACGGTAGGTTTCCCGCTTCTTTAAGACAGTTGACCAAGAAAGCCCTGCCTGAGCTCCTTCTAATATCAGAAGCTCAAAAAGCTTTTGACTATCTCGAAGTGGAACACCCCATTCTGTGTCGTGGTATTGGCGATAGAGATCAAAACCTTCGCACCATGGGCAGCGGATAAGTGTTTTCATTTCACAAAGCATACCTCACAAAAATGACAAAACCGCCCATAGAGCATTAGACTACCCAAGCGATCAATGAAAGAGTCGTACAATTAATTTACATATCTTAGTGCGGGTGGCGCGATATTTTACTAATCAAATCTAAGAAATTACCAAAAAAAGGGATGCCCTAACAAAGCCTAATTCATTTATATTTATGCGATTAATTCACATCAAACCAGAAGTTGAATTTGCTTTGAGACAGATCTTATAATAATTTTCCTAATTTAATCTTAATATTGGATCATGAAAATAACCGTCACCACAACCATAGCCGCTCCAATAGCAGAGATATGGAAAGCTTATACAACACCAGATGACATCAAAGCATGGAATGCTGCTTCAACTGATTGGCATACAACATATGCAGAAGTTGATCTCCGAGTAGGCGGCAAATTCTGTTCGAGAATGGAAGCTAAGGATGGATCGTTTGGTTTTGACTTTGCTGGTGAATATACCAAGCTAATACCTCAGCAACTTATTGAATATGTATTTGATGAGCGCAACGTGAGTGTGAATTTCGCAGAAGACTCAGATGGCATTTTAGTGAAAGTATCTTTCGATCCTGAAACGATACATCCTGAAGAACAGCTACGCGAGGGGTGGCAAGCTATTTTGAATAATTTCGCAAAATATGTAAGCGAACGACGATCTTAATTTTTATGGTTTGATTATCCGATCAGGATTACTCAGCTTTTTCTAAATATGCATGAAAAACGCCCACATGCACTTCAGCGTCATCAGCACCATCACTCCATAAATCAGCACTACGAAAACGAACATCAAAAGTTCTCTGTTTATGTGAAGTCAGTCCATGCGCAGCTGCATCAGGAAAAGGGTATTCAGGTGATATGCCAACCACCACGCCTTGTTTGCCTCTGATGTAACTAGGCATTCTGATATGACCCGGCACAAAATCTGATTT
>JAUKPQ010021031.1:0-10274 GCA_032273045.1 Chloridella minuta
TCGATTCCGACGACAAGCAGCAACAGCTCTTTCTCGGCCCGGATGGGGGCAGCATGCAGTTGGGCAGCGGCACTCAGCTGGTTCAGGTCATCAGCATGGAAGCCCCTTTGGGCAGGGCCATGCTGGGCAAATGCGAGGGTGATGATGTGTCAATACAGGTCGCTGCAATCCGACAGCAGTTTGAGGTGCTGCGGGTTCATTGAGCCGTAAACGACTCCTCTGGCCTCTGGGCCCAAAGCGGACATACCGCGAGATTTTCGCCGCCGTGGCCTAACTGCGGCGATTCAGGGCCGCGTCTTTTTCCAGGCGGCGCATTCTCCAGTACGCGTACACGAAGAACACGCTGTATGCCAGGAGGCCGAAACCCGCCACCGACAGCATGGCCACCGTCACCCAGAACGGTCCCGGAGTTTCCGACGGGGAGATCCAGCAACTGAGGACCTTTTTGCACGTCATGAACATCCCTTGCGCAGCGATGCCGTCCGCCGCCATCCATAACAACTCGGCGCCAATCAATGCTCCGCAAGCGGTGATCAGGCAGCTGACGAACTTCGATGCGCCGGCTCGAGGTGAGTTGTTTGTTTCATCGTGCGATTTCATGTGGAAGTTCCAGATTTTCCCTGCGGCTTCCGGGAGTCGCGGTACTTCCCGGTCATTTCGTCAAGCTCTCGAGCATAGGCCGCGGCCTCGCGGTTTGTGGGGTTCGAGAGGATGAAGGAACGCACGTCATCCTTCCCCCGCTTTGGCGTCTTCGAGACCCTGGCCCCGTTTTTAAACAGGAGTTCGAGAATATTCCGCCTTTTCAACCCTTCCTTTCCATAGTACGGATCAGAGCCGAGCGCATAAAGGACGTACTGATTTGGATTTGCCCCATGGCGCAACAGCGCCTGGATGACCTCCATCGAACTCCTGGAGGATTCGACGCTCAAGTACAGTGGACTGCCCATCCCAGTTGGGCCGTCTGATGAGCTCCAGTTAATTTTGGCGCCAAGGGATAGCAGCAGAGTCAAGGCCTCCTCAGCGTCTTCCGGGCGCCCCTGATAGAAGCGTGCAAACTCGTCCAGCGGCTGCACGTCGGGCCGCGCCGGATATCGGGCGCCACTGGCGATCAAGGCCTTGAGCACTGTGTTTCGCGGCCCGGGATACTTGGCAGCCGTCGAAAGAGCGCCAAATGCCCTGGAATCCGGCGCTCCCACCCGAAGGTTCACCGCCGCACCCGATGCCAGCAGCATCTTGATGGCCTCCTGGTCGCCTTCGCGCACGGCGATTATCAGCGGGCTCTCCTGATACGAAAATGAGTTTGGATTTGCGCCCAGATCCAACCCAATCCGCGCCATTTGATGGTTGCGGTGGACAAGGGCGGTCATCAGGAATGTCCTTTCGCTTTGGTCCCTTGCATTGATATCGGCGCCCAGCCGAAGCAGCAACCTGAGCATCTCCGGATCTGATCTCACGGCTCGGCATCGGGTGGACTCCCATCCGAGGGTGAAAGGGAGCGCTTCACTGAGCTTCTTGGTGCGCTCCCGGATATCCGTCTCCGCGGCCAACGCTCTTATATCTTCAATCCGCCTGTCGGCCACTGCGTTGAGGAGCGGAGAACCATAGTCATAAAAACATCGGCTTATGGGAGGGGCTTGTGGGGCCGGAAAGGAGCTCGGTTTTACCTTGGGTGGGGCTGCGGGGGCATTGGGGCTGCCGCCTGCAAGCTCTACGCGTGACTGTGGTGACGCCGATTCCAGTTCGGCGGGTGGCGCCTTTGCAGGCAAGGAGCAGCCGGCCAAGGCAAAGGCGGCAATGAGCGGCGAAAAAATTGACTTTGGGATTCCGGTCATGCTGGTTTGGCCTTATGCGCACATTACGCGCGTCGATTTCGTGACACGATCAGTATGGCCGCACCTGCTTTGGGTTGGAAGCGGATGCATGGCGGCAGCGTTTTAGTGCGCTTCTGGCCGATAGTATCCATTCGCTAGTGACTCCCTCTCGAGAGTTCCAGTTTTTCCCAGGCCGCAATGTCGAAACCCATGACGGCCAGCGCCTTTGCAGCCGCACTGCGTAGCTCGCCCCATTCAGAATCAGCAAGTGCGTCGGCCCATGACCGCGGCGTAGGCAACCTACGATAAATGGAGGCCAGCGCCTGGATGGACTCTTTTTCAGCAAGAGTCAGAGACGCGGCAGCATCAGTGCCAGAGCCTGCGGCGCGAATGCACTCGCCGACGCCCTCTAGCACCTCTTCCAGCCGAATGTATTCATCCCGTGTTCCGTTAAGTCCAAAGCGCTGTTGATACGCTAGAGAAGCCATCGGACCAAGTCGGGCGGTGAAGTACAGGCTGGTCATTGGTATTTTTCCGAATTTGAATGTCCGTGTCTGGCCGAAACCAGTCGTCTTACCGGTGGCTGCAGGCCCAAAGCAGACATGTCGTCTCAGCGAAATTCGATGACAAGCTTGTAGGGATGGTTTTGATTCGGCGGCTGATCCTCGTTGGCGCGGAAGAACACGGAAAACTCCGTATACCCATAGCCATGTGAGCCATCGGCTGGGTCAAACGACAGGGCAATGACGTAGTCACACTCAGCCCGTTGGGCTTCGAGCCCTACATCGATACCGCACACATCCCAGTCGCCGCCATCCTTCATAAAGCTGTCAGCCACAGCAATAGCCTTGGCTTTAATCTTATCCAGTGCAGCAACGACAGCCTGTGCTTGCCTGATCGCGGCCTCGTCCGGTCCCTCATCTCCGCCGCGCACGTAAAGATCAATGCCAGCCGCACTTTCGCCAAACCATTGATTCTGGTCGTGCTCTTTGGTTAACGCGGAATAGTCGAACACGGGTGCTCCCTTCCTTCCAAAAGACGATGCTGGATGAGCGCTTCAGGCCGAAGGCGACATCCTAGCCCAAGCCGCGACCAAAGCGTTCATTTGGCCGCTGCACGACGCACGCGTTCCATCGCTTCCGCAGACGCCGTAAAGCCCATCCTGGCAAAAAACTCCTGCGCTCCTTGGCGCCCCGCACGAAGCACCCACGTCACGTGGGGCGCCTCACCAACGATTCGCTCAACCAGCTGGGTCCCGATGCCTTGACCGCGGCAAGACTCCTCCACCACGACCATGGAAAGATAGCCATTGGACAAGCCGTCCGTGATGGCCCGGGCGAACCCGACGACTTGGCGCCCGTCCACAGCGACGACGACTCTCTGGGATGCGGCGACCAGCGCCTGTAGATAGTCCGTTGAAGGAATTCGATGCTGCCAACCATTGGCCGTTAAAAGCCGATACACGTCCGCGCTATCGGCTTGCTCGAAGAATCTGATTTCCATGAATTTTCTCTCCTGGCCGAGAGCCGCTCTTGAAGACAAGGACGCCGGGTCGGTATGTAGAAACAGCGGCCATTAAACGCCGGCCTTGGCTGCCCAGTACTGCTGGTTCCACCAACGCACCAATTCGCCGTGTTGCTGGTACGTGACCCAAGTCTCGTTGTCCTTGTCATCGGCGCTCCCACCGAAAACGAGTGGTTTGATCAACCATTGGACTTTTCCCGCAAAACGAGCGTCGGCCTCCAGATCAACCGGGTCTGGCATGGTGAAGGGCGTGATGTACTGCGGATCAAGAGGCACGGTCGGAATGGTGAAAGTGGCTCCAGCCGGGTCTCGAACGATAAAGTCCTGCCACCCTCGGAGGCCGATTAGCGAGTAGCCGGGAAGTCCGGACCGAAAGCCACAAGCCTCAGCAAACGCCAGCGCCTCGCTGCCGTCAAAAAGGGTGATGAAAGTATTTCCATGCCAGCCTTCCCTCATGCTTCTACGCCTCTTTTTTTTGGTAAGGACATATTAGTTGAATGTCCGCCATAGGCCCAAACCTGACATCCCCGACGGCAACGCTCGCGACAACAGGCTTGAACAAGTCAAGGAACGCATCCATTGATCCTGGCTCAGGATTGGATTTGACCGGTGCGGCGCCGGCGCATCAAGACAAATGCGGAGGCGAGCAAGGGGCCCGACAGCGCGAGCATGGCAATGGGCACCTCATCCAATCGCATCCATGACCCCCTCGGACGCGGAGGCTGGAGCTGTCCCCCCATGTGAATATTGGTCAGCTCAACCTGCATGTACTGCCTGTACACAAAAAACGCCGTGCTGCTCACCAGAACAGACGCCACAAAAAGGAGTACGACCGTTCGCAGGTACTGCCAGTAGCCGGTCGATGCAAACCAGGCGGCTGTGAAAGGAATGCCTACGAACAGGCTGCCCGCGAGAAAGAGCCCAAACCGGAAGTGGTAAATCCCGACAGGACTCGCCAAGCCCGCCCCGTAGAAGGTATCGTGCCCAGGATTCAGCAGCTGGGCCAGGATCACAAGGCTGATTTCCCCGTCAAAAAAGACAAGCGTTCCGCCTGCCAGAAAGGAAGCCACGGCGATAGCCAGGAGCAGCGCGATGGGTGGCTCTGGCGTCTTTCCCGGGGGTGCGGTTTCAGGCATGGGAGCTTTCTCTGGTTAACGGCGATTCATTTTTGTCGTACGTCATCTGGGAGTTCTTGCGGCCTATGCCGCTCGTCTCTCTTACCAGAGGTTTGGCTTACATAGACCATTATTGCTTCGGCATTCCTTATCGCAGTGGCGTGGATCCATGCCTCTACGCTGCAGAGATCCAGTGATCTGCACAAGTATGGGCTCGACACGACGCCCTTCCCAGAATCGCGCTTTCCAGGTCGCACACATCTCAGGCACGCTCAAGGAATCGTAGTAGGCCTCCACGTCTTGCTTCGGAGCGTTCGCGGCCCAGCCAGGACTGCTTCTCGCGCCAAAGGTATGAGAGCCATCCAGATTTGTTGAACATCCCATCGCCATCAGGCACAAAGCCAAAGTCCAAAAACCTCTCGCCAATTTTTGATTCATACGAAAACTCCCAATGGTGATGGCAGAACAAGCGACAAATCGTTGTCCGCTTCTGGCCGATGGCCGTCATCGTAACTGCAGCGGGATCGGACCCTGGGCGGATCTTTGAAGCTCGGTAGCTAGGCTGCCGGCTCAACCCAGTTTGGGCGTAGGCCTTGAGCGGCTTCTGCGCGAACGCGCAAGAGCGATTCCTCATCGCCCATTTCAGCTTCAATCTCACCGACACAGCCCCAGCAGTCGCCACCGCAGTTGATGGACAGAGGATCAATCGCCTGGTCGAGAACTCGTCCGCAAATTTGACAGTTCATGGTTTGCTCCGTGCGGTAGATGTCCGCTTCTGGCCTATGGCAGCCTTTTAAGCCATCTTCAAGCTCATTGCCCAACGACCTGCTTCTGTTCAGCCAAAGCTCGAAGCACCGCCTCATCGTTGATTTCAGTTCTGGGCATCAAGGCAGGTGTGCTGGTCGTCTCCTTGCTGTCGGCGTACGCCATGAGACCGCCCACAATTCCGCCGGCGATACCGGCAGCGCCGGGACTGATGCGTGTTGGCTGGTTCACGATGGTCTGGACCAGAAGGCCGGATTCGACCGCAGGCGTCCCGGCGCTTTCAGTAGCTGGTGGCTTGTTTTGCAAATCCTCGAGAGCGCCGACGAAAGTTGAATACTCCATCGGCGGAGACTTGCCGTAGATGTACAGCTGCGGCTTGGTCCCCGGAACCTTGGGCACCCAGATTCCCCCTGGGTATGCGCGAAATTTGTCGCCAAACTGGAAGACGACAGGCGCGCCGGCTCCGCGAAAGTAGGTGCCCACTGAATTCTCCTGGTCCGACGTGTAGACGCCCGGCTTGGCCCCGAATGCCTGCTTCCCATTGGGAGTCGTCGCGCTGTAGGCAGCGCCCAGCGTGACGGATACAGGGCTGGAAACCTTCGCCAGGTTCTCCCAGGCGCCTTCCGCACTTGCGAATCCGCAGAACAGGTAGAACGCAATACCGATCCACGCCCAGGGCGATGAATATGAAAGTTTTGGTGCCATTAATGTTCCTGTGTGTTTTAAGGCGGCATGACTTCGAGGCCGACGCTTGTGTCCTGGCAACTGTGACCGAAGCGGATTCAAAGTGGTCATTCGAGGGGACGCTCAATCGGCGGTTTTCGGCTTGCCAGAGGCAGGTGCTCAAGAGGAAACGGAAGCACGGATGAGATACCTGCTGCGTTCATGGCATCTATCAGGTTTCGATACTTTTCCAGCAAAGCGCCACGCGCGCCCCAATCCTCAGTTTCGTCCTCAAGGCTAAGGCCCGGGCTTAAGAAACTCGGATCTTCGCTGCCAATCATGGTGGCTGTGTAGTCCCAGTCATGGTGAAAGACGGTCTCGAAAGCGCCCACAAATTCCGCAAGAGCTTGTTGCAAGGATGGTGTTGGGCTATCGTTCATGGGATGTCCGTTACGGGCCGATGGCGGCGGCCGGATCAATCATTCTTGAAATATAGGCTTTAAAGTTTCCGCTTTATGCCCTCCGCTTACGGCCGATAGTAGCCGGTTCGCCCCCAAAGCAAATATCGCCTCAAGCAGGAACAGAACCGGTCTTGCGTTCGACGCGCAGGACGTTCGGCCGTTGCGCATCCATGAACATGAAGCAGCGGCCAAACAACGCTTTCTTTCCTGCATCGTCAAAAAAATTGGGGCCGCGGGGGGTCAGCAAAACCTCGTCCGTCGCCAACGCCTCTTGATGACGTTCATCAATCTCGGCCCAATGCTGTTGAGCGACATCGGCGAAAACAAGGTTGACCGCCGGGTGGTTGTACCGGATCAAGGTGTTCCCGTCTTTCATTTCCAGAGGGTGAAAATCCGGATGCGCGTTGAAAATTTTATGAAGCACATCAAGCGCAAAAATTCGAGCGTCCTCGTCCGGGAGGCCATCCGGGAGTATGACGCAGGTACCATTTTCAAAGACGGCAATGTCTTTTGTCTGGTTCGTGTAATGTCCAACGCGTTCCACGATCCGGTCCAGTGACGCGTTGAAGTCTGGCTGCCAATCCGGAACTGGAGGGAACCTCTTGAGCGGCTCCGTCTTCAGCGTCCGCGTCTCAGGCGCCTCCGCCTTCTTTTTGAAAAGTCCAAACACCTGGCGCTCTCCTTAGTAAAAAAATCGATCCAGCGCGAACTAAGTGTCCGCTTCTCGCCGCAAGCGGACATTCAATTGCGAACCCCACCGCTGCTGCAACCATGCCGAATCTGGCAGCGGTATGGCTGTTTATCTCGGCAAAAACCCCGCCTCGCACGGCATTAGCGGACGAGTCGAACAAATCCCGGTGTCATGCGCGATGTAGCCCGGGCCCCGCCCAAGGCAAGATTCAGTATCCTGGCCGACGTGGGGCCCGTGGGATATGCCTCGGAAGTCCAGTAGAAGAATTGGGTGGGTGTATTGGGGAACCACATCGGGTCAAGCATTGGCGGCGCTGCCCTGCCGAAACTCACGAGATCATGCAGCTCGGCCATTGATGGCAGGCGCCAATCGGAATGGCCGCATAGTTTTGCCGCGTTCACCGCCTTGACGTAAGCAAGGGCGTTGCTTGCCGCCGCCATTTGATCCGGCGAAGGATGCGACGGCGCATTGGAAACCATCACCTGCGCCTTTTCCTGGTTGTCGAAGTTGGTGTACCTGTTGGCCTTGTCCCTGAAGCTGCCGTCCGCAGGCTTGCCTTCCCAGGTCAGCCCCGTGACGGCGTCGAGAACGCATTCGGTGCGGGCATAGGCTTGTCCGTCCGGACCCGTGATGGTTTTAAAACTCACACCTCTGTCGTTCGGCGACCTTGCGCTGGCGGCCGGCGAGGAATCAGAGCGAACCATCCGCACGGGATTGCTTGCGCCTCTCAGGGATGGCAAGGTCGTCGCCGAGCCCAGATCGACAATCCAGGCGGTCATCTGGGGCGCGGCGGCTTGCGGTGTCGATGTCCAGAAGGCCAGGCCGGGGTTTTCGGACAGGGGATTCACCTCGGGCACTGGCCCTGCGTCGCCCGACCCCGCGATGCTGAAGAGTTCCTTGGCGCCGGGAAGGCGCCATGCGGAAGGATTGGCCGTCACGGCCATGGCCGCATCAAACGTGAACTTGCCGGCAGGTCCCGCGCACGCTGATCCGTTCCAGCCCTGGCCCTCGGCGCACCTTTTCCAGACCAGGTTTGTTTGCCGGTCCAGCACCTGGTGCCCGTCCGCGGAAACTTCGAAGCGGCTCTGGGCGATGCCCGCCAGCGGCAAGGCGAGAGCCATTGCGAACAAATACGGCGATAAGGTCACGGGTAGCCTCCTGAGCGTTTTTTTTGATAGTTAAATGTCCAGCCAGGCCGATGACTCCCACAAGCATCAGCAGCCGGCCACAAGGATTTTTGAAGCGCAAGCGTCCGCTTCTGGCCGATACACCACATCTTATCCAGGACATCCAGCGGCTCATACCTCAAAAGTTCCGAGCCACTCGTACCAACATATCTGAGAAGCACAACCGCCCCTCTTGGCCGGATCGCCAGCAATAAAAAGGTATGCATTCCACCTCCGTAGCCCCAGGCCAACGACTACCAAAGGCAGCTCATTCAAGCGCGCCTACACTGGCAAGACCAGGGTAGCGCCAATGGGCAAACAACACTTTTGCACCCCGACTGCCGTTAAGCCAATGGAACACCGCGCCGGCAAGAGCCGTCCGCCGCAAGCTCTAAACCCCGCAAAGAATGTCTCCAGGAAGACTTTCCCGCACGAAGGCCGGGGCGGATCTCCGTAAGCTGGATAAGTAGAACTCCCACCCCCGCCCTCTTCTGATCATCGAGCACACAAGGGAAAATCGTTGACAGTGTTTGTTGTTGCCCACGTCCCCACCCGCCTACGGAAAAAATTTCTCTCCATGATGCCCATCCCGCCAGCCGCTTCCGGAAGCACCCTTCGATGAGCCCACGCGAGGCCTGGGTCAGCGTGCAGCTGGCCCACACCTTCATGCGCCATGCGCGGCCCACGCTGCATGCGGCCGTGCTGGTGATCGTGGTGGTGGTGGCGGTGCTGTACCGGCACGTGGAGCCCTGGGACCTCTGGGTGTGGACGCTGGCCGCGGGCTCGATGACGATGCTGCGCTACATCATCCTGCATGCCTACCGCAAGCGGCTGGCGGAGGCCGATGGTGTGGCGCTGCGGGAGTTCATGTCGCTGCACGGATGGGCCTGGCCGCTGAGCGCGGTGGTCTGGGGATCGCTGATGTTTGTGGTCTACCGCCGCGCGCCTGTCGAGGAGCAGTTCGTCTGCATGTTGATCCTCTCGGCCATCGCGGCCACCGCGGTGTCTTCGTCGCCGCCGTGTTTGCGAACCTTTTCAGCGTATTGCAACGGCCTGGGCGCTTCGGTGCTGGCGGCCCTCTTTTGGCGCATGGACCTGCAGGGCGGCGTGCCTTCGGTGCTCGATACCGGCGCCGAGATGATGGTGGTGCTGGTCTTCCTGTGGGTGGCACACGTGACGGGCCGGCGCATGTACCAGGCCCTGCGCGTCAGCCTGGAGCTGCAGTTCGACCGCCAGCAGCTGATCAAGGCGCTGGAGGACCGCAAACGCGCGGTGGCGGACGCGGAGGCGGTGAGGACGCGCTTTATCGCGAGCGCCGCGCATGAGCTGCGCCGCCCGGTGCATGCACTGGGCCTGTATGCCGACTGGCTGACGCGGGAGCCGGAGTTCGCGGTGCCGATCGCCCGCAAGATCGGCGATTCGACGCGCACGATCGACGAGCTGTTCGAGTCGCTGTTCAGCCTGGCGGGACTGGACCCGGCGTCGCTCAACGTGCAGCTGCAGCCGGTGGACCTGGCCGCGCTGATCCACACGCTGGCCGAAGCGCACATGCCGCTGGCACGCGAAAAAGGCCTGCGCCTGCGCACGCGGGCCGCGGCAGGCCGGGTGCTGTCGGACCCGGTGCTGCTGGCGCGGCTGGTGGGCAGCCTGCTGTCGAATGCCTTGCGCAACACGCACGAAGGCGGCGTGCTGCTGGCAGCGCGGCAACGCCAGGGCCGCTGGCGCATAGAACTGTGGGACACGGGCACCGGCATCGCGCACGAACGCCAGCAGACCTTTGTGCAGGGCATTCCGCAACAAGGCACGGCGGAGGGCTTCGGCCTGGAGCTGGCGGGCATTTACCGGCTGAGCCAGGCGCTAGGGCACCCTGTGGGGATGGCTGCGCGCCTGGGCGGGGGGAGTGTTTTTTGGGTTGAATTAGCTCGGTATGAAGGCGACTTGGCGGGGAGCGGCTCGACTTAGCTAGGTCTTGTTCGTTCTCCTGTTCTCTTTGCTGAGGGCGGCTGGCCGGGGGTAGCCCGGCGGCTACTCACTTTTCTTTTGCTTCGCCAAAAGAAAAGTAAGCAAAAGAAAAGGCG
>JAUKPQ010021042.1:0-10271 GCA_032273045.1 Chloridella minuta
TTACCTCTTCCCCACGTCAACCCTCCCCATTTCCTAAATTCCTCCTTCCGCTTAACTTCACAGACAGGCCCCGCAAATGATTGCCCCGACCCCTGCCCCCGACTGGCGGAAAACCGCGCAGCGCCCCTCCCCCGACTACCCCCGGAAATTCGTCCCCAAGGATTTGGACCTCGGTGACTGGGACGCGCAAAAACCACTCTGGGATGCCCTGAAAAACCGCGAGCTCCCCGACCTCGCCGCGCTGAAGACGTGGATCGCCGATTGGTCTGAACTCTCCGATTCGGTCGGCGAGGAAAGCGCCCGCCGCTACATCGAAATGACGTGCGATACGCAAGACAAGGAAATCGAAGCGCGTTACCTGCACTTCGTCGAGAAAATCGACCCCGAGCTCGCGCCCGTGAACGACACGCTCAACAAAAAGCTCGCTGCGCATCCCGACCTCGAAAAACTGCCCGAGGACCACGCCAAGTGGTTAGCGTCCGTAAAGACCGGCATCGAATTGTATCGCGAGGTGAACATCCCGCTCTACACCGAGCTGGCCAAGCTTTCGAACGAGTACCAGAAAATCACCGGCTCGCAAACGGTGGAGTGGGAAGGCCAGACCAAGACGCTGAGCCAGCTCTCACCCATCCTGCAGGAGCCCGACCGCGCCAAACGCGAGAAGGCCTGGCGCGCCATCGCGGAACGCCGCCTGCAGGATCGCGACGCGCTGGAAGCGCTGTACGACAAGATGCGCGTCCTGCGCGCGCAGATCGCCAAGAACGCCGGACTCGATTTCATCGACTACACCTTTAAGGGCAACCTGCGCGACTATACGCCTTCGGATTGCTTCGCCTTCCACGACGCTGTGGAGAAGGCCGTGGTTCCTGTGTACCGCGAGGCGCTCGAGGCGCACCGCAAGGCGCTGGGGCTCGACGCGTTGCGCCCGTGGGACCTGAACTGCGACTCGCTGGGCCGTCCGCCGCTCAAGCCATTCTCCGGTTCCGCCGAACTCGTCGCGGGTGTGGATTCCATCTTTGCGAAGCTCGACCCCGAGCTGCGTGAACTCTACGGTGTATTGCGCGACGGCGGGCTCATGGATCTCGAAAACCGCGTGGGCAAGGCCCCCGGCGGCTACCAGAGCAGCCTGACGGAGACACGCCTTCCGTTCATCTTCATGAACGCCGTGGGGCTCAACCAAGACGTGTTCACGCTGCTGCATGAGTCGGGACATGCGTTCCACTACTTGCTCGCGCGCGATCAGTCACTTCCTTTCAACCGCCACGCGGTGATGGAGTTCTGCGAGGTGGCCTCGATGTCGATGGAGCGCCTCGGAGCCAAGCACCTCTCGGCCTTCTACTCCCCGGAAGACGCCAAGCGCGCCATCCGCGCCGAGAACGAGGAGGTGTTTCGCATCCTTCCGTGGGTGGCGACCATCGACGCGTTTCAGCACTGGATTTATAAGGCGGATCACACGCCCGCCGAGCGCGCCCAAAAATGGCTGGAGCTTGACAACCGCTTTGGCCCGAACGTGGACTGGAGCGGGCTGGAAAAATACCGGGCGCATGCGTGGCATCGTCAACTCCACCTCTTCGAATATCCCTTCTACTACATCGAATACGGCATCGCCCAGCTCGGCGCGCTCCAGGTCTGGAAACGCTCGCTCACCGACCCCGCCGGCGCGCTGGCGCTCTACAAGAAGGCCCTCTCGCTGGGCGGCACGCGCGGCTTGGCCGCGCTGTTCGAGGCCGCGGGCGGAAAGTTCGACATGGGCGAAGCGACGATTCGCCCGCTCATCGAGGCGGTGCGCGAAGAATGGGCGGCGGCCGGTAGGGCCAATTCATGAGCCATAGGCATGAGGCCCTTGGGCCGAAACATTGGCCCTACGCCGCCGCCCTTGCCCACTACGACGCTCACCGTGCCGCCCATGTCGAGGCTCTGAAAAACCTCGCGCGCATCCCCAGCGTCAGCTTCGCGGGCTACGACCCGGAAAACGTGCGGCGCTCCGCGTCCGCCACCGTGGAGTGGCTTCGCGCCAGCGGCCTCACGACGGTGGAAACTTGGGAGATCCCCGACACCCATCCGTGCGTCTTCGCCGAATGGAACGGCGCGCCGGGCGCGCCCACCGTGCTGCTCTACGCGCACCACGACGTGCAACCCCCGATGCGCGAGGCGTTGTGGAAGTCGCCGCCCTTCGAGCCGACCGAGCGTGACGGTCGCTTGTACGGCCGTGGCACCGCCGACGACAAGGCCGGCATCGCCGTGCACGCCGCCTCCATTGCCGCGTGGCTCAAGACAACGGGCGCGCTGCCCGTCAACGTGAAGATCCTGATCGAAGGCGAGGAAGAGATCGGGAGCCCGAACCTCGCGGCCTACCTTGCCCGTTACAAGGACCGGCTCGCCTGCGACTTCATGGTGCTCACCGACCTGTCGAACTACGACGTGGGCAAGCCCAGCCTCACGACGAGCTTGCGCGGCCTCGTCACGATGGACGTCACGGTCTCGGCGCTCAAGTCGCCCCTGCATTCGGGCATGTGGGGCGGCCCCATTCCTGATCCGGTGCAGGGGCTTTGCAAAATGCTGGCAACGTTGACGGGCGAGGATGGCCGTGTGGCCGTGGCGGGGCTGCGCAAGCAGGTCATTCCGCCGACGACCGAGGAACGCGCCGACTTCCGCGCGCTGGGCATGACCGAGAGCGTGTTCCGCGAGCAGGCCGGCGTGCTCGACGGCGTCGCGCTCCACGGCGCGCCGGAGGATTATCTGGAAAAGACGTGGCGTGAGCCCTCGTTCTCCATCAATGCCGTGGAGGCCGGCCTGCGCAAATCGGCGGGCAACGTGCTGCTTGAATCCGCGTGGGCGCGCGTGGGGCTGCGCCTCGCGCCCGGCATGGATCCCGAAGCCTGCACCCGGCTCGTCGTCGAACACCTGCGCGCGCATTGCCCGTGGGGGCTGCGCCTCGAGGTCGTCCCCGAGCAGGGAGCCAAACCCTGGAAGACCCGCCTCGATCATCCCGTGTTCGCCGTCGCCAAAAAAAGCCTGAGCGAGGGTTACGGCCGCGAGGCCGTGTGCATCGGCTGCGGCGGCACCATCCCCTTCGTGGACATGTTCACGAATGTGCTCGGAGACGTGCCCGCGCTCCTCGTGGGCATCGAGGACCCGTACACCAACGCGCACTCCGAGAACGAATCGCTGCACCTCGGCGATTTCGACAGCGCAGTGAGATCGCAGATTCGGTTCTTCGCAGATTTGGGTGAGAGCAGCATGGGTAAGGGGTAGGAGGTAGGGGGAAAATCCCGATTTCCAACGACAGCATGATGTCTTCTACCCCCTACCCCTTACCTCCTACCCCTTCTTCGTACGACCTCGCCGTTCTCGGCGCCGGGGTCATGGGCCTCTCCGTCGCCTTCGAGGAAACGCTGCGCGGCAAGCGCGTGGCGGTGCTCGATCCTGCGCCTCCGGAGAAAAGCGCCTCGTGGGCCGCCGCCGGCATTCTCAACATGCGCGCCGGAGTACTGGGCGGTTCGCCTTTCCGCGCCTTCCACCTGCGCTCGGTGCCGATGTACCCGGATTGGCTCGCGCGCATTGAGGCGGAATCCGGAATGCGCGTGCCCTATACGCGCGGCGGCGACTACCAGATCTTTCTCGGCGACCCGGCCCGCGATCCCGAGACGCGCCGCATCCTCGACGAGCGCGAGGATCAACTCGACCGCGAACGCGCCTCCTGTTTCACGCGACTCACGGAGTGGCCCGACTTCCTCAAGCCCTTCGCCGCGCCCGGCCCCGTGCGCCTCTACCATTTCCCCGACGAGGCCTACGTCAACAACCGCGCGCTGCTCGATGCGCTGACCGCAGCCTTGCATCGCCGCGGCTCCGAAGTACAACGAGGCGCAAGCGTCACCGCGATTCGCCGCGCCGACGGGGAGCATGCGCTCGAAACCGACGGCGGCACCTTGCGCGCACGGCAACTTCTCATCGCCGCAGGCGCCTGGTGCAACGATCCGCTGGGCCTGCTGGGCCTCGCCATGCCGCTCGCACCCGCCAAGGGCCAGGTGGCGATGCTGCCCAACTTCCACGGCACAAACACCATGCTGCATGGCGGCGAGCGCTTTTACCTCATTCCGCGCGGCGATCAGCTCATCGCGGGCGCCACCACCGAAAACGGGGTGTGGGAGCAGGGCTTCGACGAGAAGGGAGAGCGGCATTTGGGGGGGGAGCTGTCCCGATTCTTCCCTTCGGTCGGGGTTCGCTGGGTCGAGACCTGGAGCGGGCTGCGCCCGCGGAGCGGCGACCGGCTCCCCCTGTTCGGGTGGGTTGACGCATCTTCCGGAATCGCAATCGCCACGGGGCTTTACAAAAGCGGCATCAGCCTTGCCCCGCTCGCGTCGAAGTGCCTGTCGGCGCTTCTGAACGGGGAAAAATCCCCGGTGGATTTGCGGCCCTTCGACCCGTGGCGCCCGGCCGGTCTGCGATCCTTCTAAAACTGGTCGTGGAAACAGAGGACTGACACTAGTTTAAAGGGTGTCCCCACCTCCGGAGCCGTGCCATGGAACAGACCCCCCAACCTTCCCTGTTTTCCGGTGAGATGAATCGCCGCAAATTCCTCGGCACCTTGACCAGCGCGCTGGGTGTCGGCATCGCCGTGCAAATCCTCGGCTGCACGGAGACCCCGACCGCCGCCGAAGGTGCGCCGAACTCCGGAAACTGCTCTCCGCTTGGCAAGTCCGCCGCCGATCGAACAGGCAGCATCTCGTCGAACCATGGCCACGTCGCCACCGTGACAACGGCACAGCAAGACGCCGGCACGGCTTTCAACCTGAGCATTGCGGGAAGCGCGGGGCATGACCACACCTTGGCGCTGACGACGCAGGACCTCGCGGATCTCAAGGCCGGCACGGCGCTCACGAAGACCTCGTCGAACGTGAACAGTCACACGCATACCGTGACCTTCGCGATGGTGACGTCGATTCGTCAACCCGAGTGCTGAAGACTCGCCGAAGGGCGTCGCGCACCTGAGGCCGTCGTAGCGATCAGCCCCTGAAATCAAGGGCCGGGAATTAGTTTACGGGGGTCCCGCTCCGGAGAGGTTATGGCGTCCCCCCAGTCCCCGCACGAGTCCAAAGAATCGATCGCACCGAAGGATAAAAGCCGCCGTATCTTCCTCGGCACGCTTTCTGGCTTGGCGGCCGTCGGACTCGCCGTGCATGTCTTCGGGTGCTTGCAGGAGGATCCCGCCTCACCCGAACGGCCCGGAAACACTCCCGGTGACTGCACCCTCGGCAAGGTGTCCGCAGACCGCACGGGGATTATCGCCTCGAACCACGGGCATGTCGCCACGGTAACCACAGCGCAGCAGGACGCGGGTCTCGAAATCACGCTGAACATGCAGGGAACTTCTCCCCACAATCACGCCCTCTTGCTCACGGCGCAGGATCTGGCCGACATCAAGGCCGGGCTGAGAGTGGAGAAGACCTCGGGAGTCGGCGCCTCGCACACGCACGACGTGCTATTCGAGGCCGTGACGACCTCGATTCGGCCCTGTTGATTCGGAGAAGTCGGCCGTTCGCGCTCAGCGCGAAATGACGAGCACGTTGCGCTTGGAGGCCTTGCGGCCTCCCGGCGGCGCGCCGTTGGTGAACTCGCCGCTCCAGTCGGCGGTGACGTCGTAGAAGTACACGCCGTTGGCGAGCTGACGACCCCAGGCATCCTTGCCGTCCCACGTAGTGCCGCCCGACACGGCGTCGCGGAACTCGCGGACCATGTAGCCCTGCTGGTTGAACACGCGGACGTGGAAGCGAACCCGATCGACGTTGGGCGACAGGAGCGCGCCGCCCTCCTCCACCGGAAGCGTCGTGGAGAACCAGAACGTGGTGCCGTTCCGCTTCATCGGGTTGGGCACGTTGAAGGCGCGGACGAAGCGGAGGGCCGTATCCTGAGTCACCTGCAAGGTGATTTGCCGCTTGGTGAGGTTGCGGAAGCCGTCACGGGCGGTGATGGTGAGCAGATGGGTGCCCTCGGCGATTTGCTGGCCGGAGAGCGGCACCTGATAGGTTTTGCGATACAGGTCATCCACACCTGCCTGGGGTTGGAACGGCGCCATGGAGCCCACCACCTCGACGGTGACACCCTGATCGGGACCGTCGCCCGCGAGCACGCCCGCGCCGGTGTCGGACACGGTGATTTGCAGGCAGTACGGCAAGGCGACGCTGACCTTGTCGGGGAAGTCCACATTCCCGGCTTCCTTCTCGTTGCAACCCGTAACGGCGATGCGCGGCCCGCGCTGGTCGTTGACGAGGCAGCTTGCCGTCGTGCTGTCCCGACTGGTGATGCGAAGGTTGGAGACGAGCAAGGCCTCCTCGCGCAGTTGCACGGAGTCCCAGGCGAAAATCTGGATCTTGGCCGTGCTGTCGCCGTAGGGCACATCGGAGGGGAGGAAATAACGCAGGGAGAATACCGAATCGACGTAAGGCACGGTGCGTTCGAAGAGGATTTGGCCGCGCTTTTTGACCCACACACTATCGGGGTACATCTTGGGAAGATCACCGGAAACAATCCGGACGCTCACGGCACCACGTCCGCTTCCACGTGTGACTCGGCCCCTCAGTGAATCGCAGCCCAGAGACCGCAAGGTGTCCGGCGCCGCATCCAGTGCAAGCCCAAGCCCGGGGCGATTGATCACAAGAACCGGTTCTGCCTGAAGAATGTACTTCTGCCGATTACTGTCCTGCCCGACACTAACAGACTGCTTGGAGCGGCGCATGGCCTCCCCCGTAAACATCGGAATAGAGTCCGCTTCGGGTGAAAAAATCTGGTTCACGAATGCGTTTCCCAATTCCGCATTAGGACCATCATAAGTTTCACGGCTTGCGGATACGGCACCAATGGCCGCATAATCGCGCTGGCGCACGAATTGCTCGCTCATGCCCTCATCGGCCAGTTTGTCGAAGCGGCCGACAGTACAACTGAACAACGTCATGAAGAAATTCTTGTCCACATTTCGTAGGCGCGCAAGGCCATCATTGGATTTGAGCAGCACTTCGTCTGCGAGCTGGTTATACGCCCCGTGACCATAAAACGTGGAGTACAAGACGCCCCGATTGTATTGTGCCATCAGGTCTTGGGTCGCGCCGGGCTTCAAGTATGCCGCATTGCGGGGGTAGTCGAAGAGGTAAACTGTTTCCTTGCGCATTCCGGAATCGCCCGCCACGATGAGCTGGCTGGTGGTTTCGACCCTGCAGGTATGGCAACCGGCGCCATCGCCGGCATCCCGCTGCATGTTGTCGTCCCCCACCATCAGGAATCGACTCCGCCATTCCCCCGCTGTTTTCGGATCCTCGTACCGCGCCACCTTTTGCAGGTAGTTCGCGGCCTGTTCGCGTGTCTGCACGCCCAAGCGTCCCAAGGCCAGAATCGGCGGATGAAACCCCCAGGTTTGACCCGAATCCAGCACCCCATAAAAATCGTCGGTGCTCATCGGATTGTTGCCGTCTCCCTCCTGCAAGTTGTAAGGAGGGATGTGATTCGGGGACCCGGCGGCGTTGCGGATGTTGCGGTAGTCGTAGTGTCCATCCCCGAACAGCAACACATACTTGAGACGTCCCGGCGAGGTCCCTCCCCCGCCCCAACGACTCACCGCCCAGCGCAGCATGTCCCGGATGGCTGGGGGCGACATTCTCCCGCCCGACCACTCGCGGTAGATGTCCTCGGTACGCGCCACAGCGGTGACCAAAGGTGTCAGGCGCGCGGCGTTGTCGCGATAATCTCGAAGCTGCACCGCCTCGGGCAGCAAGGCTTGCGGTGCGATGATGAGGTATTCCGGATCTTTGCCGTCGCCCGTCGCGAGGTTCTGAAGTACCCCGGTAACAGAGGGTGACTCAGCCGCCAAGGCACCTTGGGCCACTGCCAGTGGTGCTTGGGCGTGGAGGACGTAGCGCACGTCCTCGCCTTCTCCCGCGCTGTCGGCAAAGGCCGCCGTCTCGCCCACCTGCGTCACCGCGAGCCAACGCTGGGCCTCGCCGTCGCGAACGCGCAAGACGCGCAAGCCTGCGGGCGCGCTCGAAACTTTATACGCCACGCGCGACCCGAAGGCCGCGGGGAACACGAAGCGTCCCTTGCTCCACTTGAGATCGCGGGCGTATCGCACGGTGTATCCGTCGAACAGACTGGTGATCCCCACGGTCCCGGCCCAACGGACACTGTCGAGAAGCCTTCCCCCTGAAGTCTTCACAAACCATGCGCCTGGAATCCCCGGCTCTGCGGACGGAAGTGCGATGGTGGATCCCCCGCCATAAACCGTATAGGCGAAATCGTCCTCCTTGCCGTACATGAACATCCCGATCCACACCGAATCGGCGCCGGCGGCGCGGCCCATCAAGGTGTCCGTGTCCCAGGACACGGGGCGAAGCTGGGACGCTCCCGACAAGGTGACCGGCGCGGAGGTGCTGTTGCAGGTCATTCGGGAATGCCAATAAAAAGCTCCGGTCTCCGGGTCAAAGGAGCCCGCCGGATCGCAGCCGCCGGTGGCGAGATCGCGCTCGGCGCGCAGGTAGTGCGGCGCACGCGTAACGGTATCGGTCGTGGCCAAGGCCGCGGCAGTCCCCAGGCGCTGTCCCGCACTACCGTCCCATTGCAAGTAATACCGGTTCTCGTACGACCACGGATCATTCGTGAAGGCGAAGCGCACCGGCCCGGTCGCGCCGGGAATGGGTTTCCACAAGCTTGTGCCATGCGCGTAGAAAAGGATGCTGTCGCCGGGACCGAAGGTGCTGTCGTTGTCGCGCACCTCGATGGGCACCTCGTGCAAAGTCGCCGGAGACAGGGCTCCCATGCCGACGGGGAGTGCGTCGTTCGGACCCGCGTACAGCTTCAACTTGGACACCGGGATGCCGCCGGTGGCGGGCAGACCCGCCGTCACGAGCTGTTGGTACGTCACGGCGTACAAGCCATCTTCCGCAAAACCTTCCACCTCGCGATCCCCGATGGTGATCTTGATGCGCAACACCGCCGGATCGAAGGCCGCGCCCGCCGCCGTGCGGCGAAGCGGAGTCCCACGCGGGATGGAGGTCAGGTAGCGTCCCCCGCTCGGGTTCTTCACCCCGGCATGCGCCAGCCAAGGCGCGACTCCGGCGGCGGGCGCGGCCCCGGGGTTCGGGAAGTCCACGCGGACGCGGAAGCGCTTGAGCAGGCGCACTGTCTCCCCACCTGTATAAGTGCCGAGCGGCAAGGCGATTTCCCGAAGCTTCATCCCCCGGTGGAGACGGATATCGGAGAGCGACGGGGCGAGGCCTCGCGCGGCGTTAAAGAGGGCCGCGTCCCGGGCCGGTTCGGACTGCTTGTTGGTGATCCACCGCGGCACGCCCGCGAGGCCTCCCGGCGTCTCCAATTCAAGCCACTCCAGCGGTTCGATGGAGACGCCGGGCGCCCGATCTCCCGTGGCGACCGTGAAGCGCATCCACGGGAGATCGGGCGCGCCCGTCGCCCCGGCGCCGCCGTAGCCCGGCGCGGAGACGCGCGTTCCGGCACCGGCGGCCTGCGCCGCATACTCCGGAACTTCCACCTCGAGTATGAGGCGCGAGGGGGAATCTTCAAGGACGGTTTCACGAGCCGAAACGACGTCGGGAATCGCCGCGCCAAGCGCGGCGGCCAGCAAAGCGAACGGAGACGGGATGCGCACGGGGGGAAACTACAAAGAAGGCATGAAAAAAGGCCCCGTTTCCGGGGCCTTCTTCTGAACCTATCCACCGACCAAGGTCGGGGCGTAGGGGCAAATAATTATTTGCCCCTACTCGCCCTCGACCTTGACGACGTCGCCCAAGGTGGTGGCGCGGGGCTTGTGGGCCTCAAGATAGGAGCGCCACTCGGCGTCTTCCTTGTTCTTGAAGTAGTCCACCACGCTCAGCGTCATCTTGCGGGCGTTGACATCAATCTCGGTGACCACAGCAGGCACCTCGTCGCCGGCCTTGAAGGCCTCGGACGGGTGCTTGATGTTGTCGGTGGTCAGCTTGGACATGGGGATGAAACCCTCGACGCCCGTGGGCAGCTCAACCACCGCGCCGCGGTCAAGCAGGCGGGCGATCTTGGCCTTCACGTCCTTGCCGGCCGGATAGTCGGACGGAACGCTATCCCACGGATCTTCCTCGAGGTGCTTCATGGAGAGCGAAATGCGGCGCTTCTCCTTGTCGATGGCGAGGACGATGCACTCGACCACGTCACCCTTCTTGAGGAGCTCGCTCGGGTGGTTGACCTTCTTCGTCCACGACATGTCGGAGACGTGGATGAGACCATCGACGCCTTCC
>JAUKPQ010021052.1:0-10270 GCA_032273045.1 Chloridella minuta
TATGGACTCAAATTAGTTGCGGCTACACATCTGTCGTTGGCATACAAAGCAACGGCACCTTATGGGGTTGGGGTGCTAACTCATTTGGACCAGTGGGAACAACATTAGCATTTGCTTATTCGAGTCCAATACAGATAGGCACTTCAAGTACATGGGTTCAAGTGTCGGTGGGTGGCCGTAATACCATGGCCATACAAAGTAATGGCACACTATGGGCATGGGGTTGCAATAGTTTTGGACAATTAGGCATTAACAATAATTCTACCACACTTATCGTTTCCACCCCAGTACAAGTAGGTTCACTAAGTAACTGGAGTAGAGTAGCTGTAGCGACTGGATATGCTTTGGCCATACAAAGCGACGGAACATTGTGGGTTTGGGGTAATAACAGTTATGCCAACGGCACATATGGTAACTTAGGTCTAACACCCACAGCAAATTCAGTAACTAAAATAACATATGGATTATAATTAAATGGCAGATTTTGCATACGGACTCAAACAAAATACCAATTATGTTATCACAAGTAACACTATGTACGAGATTGGCCGCAATTATAGATTTAGTACATCAGCACCAAACCAAACAGCAGGATCTAATAACCAATGGGTGGCAGTTTCTGCCAGTCAAAACGCTGGCGGTGGTCCCGGTATTGCTAGCGCAGCCATTCGAACCGACGGCACATTATGGTCATGGGGAAACAATAGTTTTGGACAATTAGGCACTAATACTTCAACATTAAGTAATATTTCTAGTCCAGTACAAGTAGGAGCACTGAGTGTTTGGTCCAGTGTATCATCTGCTGCTCAGTCAATGGTTGCTATACAAAGCAACGGTACACTATGGTCATGGGGTAATAATGTTTTTGGCCAGTTAGGCCTTAATACCAGTACTAACTATTCAAGTCCAGTACAAGTGGGTGCGTTAAGTAATTGGGCAACAATATTGTCTACAAGTTATAGTAGTTTAAGTATAGTATCCAACGGCTCACTGTATGCATGGGGTCGTAATGATTTTGGCCAGTTAGGTCAACTTGATACAACAAATCGTTCTAGTCCAGTACAGGTGTTAAGTCTTGCGTTTACACAACTTGGTGTAGGCTTAGGCAACGGATATGCTATAAAAAATAACGGCACATTTTGGTCAATCGGTCGCGGAGTATTCGGTGGACTAGGCACTGGTAGTACAACTGATTCATCAAGCCTAGTCCAAGTGGGATCATCCTCTCTATGGACTAGTCTTTCTGGAACTCGATTAGGTCTGCTTGCTATTCAAAGTCCAGGCACACTATGGGTATGGGGCAATGATGCCATTGGTAGTCTTGGCCTTAACACCACAGTTGGGTCCTCTTATTCCACCCCAGTACAAGTAGGCGCATTAAGTGTATGGACTCAAGTATCAGGCGGTAATGATTACAGTTTGGCTATACAAAGTAATGGAACATTGTGGGGATGGGGGTCAAATGGCGCAGGACAGTTAGGTCTTAGCAATGTCACTGACAGATCAAGTCCAACTCAAGTGGGCGCATTGACTACCTGGACTCGTATTTCAGCAGGATTCCAACACTCAGGTTTTATTCAATCCAATGGCACCTTATGGATGTGTGGTTACAATGTTGCTGGCCAATTAGGTAATAATAGCACAACTACTATATTGAGTCCAGTTCAAGTGGGTGCATTAACTACATGGACTCGTATTTCATGCGGAAATCGTTACACCTTGGCCATACAAAGCAACGGTACATTATGGGCATGGGGTGGCAATAGTAATGGACGATTAGGACTTAACACATCAACTAATTATTCTAGTCCAGTTCAAGTTGGAATACTGAGTAATTGGTCACAAACATCTTGCGGATATTATTTTGTTACAGCAATACAAAGCAACGGCACACTATGGGCATGGGGTAATAATAGTTGGGGACAGTTAGGTACCAATGACCAAACTAATTATTCAAGCCCAGTTCAAGTCGGAGCATTAAGTAATTGGGCACAAGTTTCTGCAGGCCTATATTACACACTATTCTTACAAAATAATGGCACGGTGTGGGCCGCTGGAATAAATTTTTCTGGACAATTGGGGTTAAATGATATCTCGCATCGAAGCAGTCCAACTCAAATTGGCACATTAAGTAACTGGGCACAAATACGAGCAGGCGGCGCTCAATCAGTTGGCATACAAAGCGACGGTACTCTATGGACATGGGGACAAAACAATTTTGGACAATTGGGTCTTAATACTACAACAAATTATTCTAGTCCAGTTCAGGTTGGCACACTGAGTACCTGGTCTCGAGTTGCTTGCGGATATGCCCATACAGCAGCTATACAAAGTAATGGCACACTATGGGTATGGGGGTTAAACAGCTATGGCCAGTTAGGAATGAATAACACCGGCAATTTCTCCAGTCCAATACAAATAGGCACAAATAGTAACTGGGCACAAGTTTCTTGCGGATATTATTATACAGCATCAATACAAAGTGGTGGCACTATATGGGCCTGGGGTAATAATAGTTGGGGGCAACTAGGCATTAATACTACATCTGGCCGCACAAGTCCAATACAAGTAGGCATATCAGTTTCTGGAAGCTCAACAATAACAACATTGACTCAAATAGGATCTGGTACAAATTGGACAACAGCAATAGCTGCTGATTACGGTTCTATGTTAATTGATAATAGTAATAATGCGTGGGTATTTGGAAACAACAATCAATATCAATTGGGCTTGAGTGACACAACTAATAGAAGCAGTCCAGTGCAAATTATTGGTCCAACTAGAGTAATAAATGCTTCTATGGATAATAATAATATTTGCTTAATCGATAATAATAATAATTTATGGTTAGGCGGCACTGGAAATTCTAATAATTTTAACGGACAACTTCCTTCTGTGGATATTTCTAGCCCAATACAAATAGGCAACCTTTTAAATGATTGGGCACAGGTTTCTGCTGGTTTTGATTTTTCTATGGCGCTTAAAAATAACGGGTCATTGTGGACTTGGGGCCTTTCTGGTTTTGGACAAACTGGACAGAGTAATACCACTTTTAGAAGCAGTCCTATACAAGTCGGCACAGCTAGTTATTGGACACAAATTTCTTGCGGATATGGACATAATTTAGCTTTACAAAATAACGGTACGCTGTGGGTATGGGGTTACAATAATAATGGTCAATTAGGAAACAACGTATCAGGTACTAATATTTTGAGTCCAATTCAATTAGGCGCACTAAGTACCTGGTCTAAGGTTTCGGCTGGATATATCATGTCAGCCGCGCTTCAAAGTAATGGCACATTATGGACATGGGGGCAAAATAACAATGGTCAGCTAGGGCTTTCTAACACAACAAACAGAAGTAGTCCAGTACAAGTAGGAACATTGAGTACATGGACGCAGGTTGCTAGCTCTTGGTTTAACACAGCAGCTATACAAAGCAACGGTACATTGTGGACATGGGGTTATAATGCTTACGGGCAATTAGGTCTAAACGATTTAACTAGTAGAAGTAGTCCAGTACAAGTAGGAGCATTGAGTACATGGACGCAAGTTGCCTGTGGATACGGTACCTTAGCAATACAAAATAATGGTACATTATGGTCGTGGGGCAGTAATAGCTGGGGTCAACTTGGAGTTGGGTCTTACGGGGCCAACATTTTAAGTCCAGTACAAGTCGGAGCATTGAGTAATTGGGCCCGCATTGCCTCTACAATCACCCCAGGTTATACAGCATTGGCTCTTCAAAGTAATGGTACATTATGGACTTGGGGTAACAATAGCTATGGTCAACTAGGTCTTAGCGACCAAACTCATAGAAGTAGTCCAACACAGGTAGGAACATTGAGTGTATGGACTCAAGTTGTGTTAGGCGGAAATAATGGTAATTACTTATTCATGAGTGCGATACAAAGTAATGGTACTCTATGGGCGTGGGGCAGTAATTTTGTTAGTTCGCAACCGCAAATAATTCGATTAACTAATTATCCTTATCTAGCTCAACAAACAACAAATAATTATTGGTCGTCAGTAAAAACAAATCAAAATACCACATTATTATTAGCAACTAATAATACCTTCTGGTCTTACGGAAGTAATACTTTTGGCCAACTTGGATCTACTCCTAGTACAACATACCAATTTGCGTTAACACAAATTAATTCGTTAAATAATGGAAGTAGAATAGAAACTAAAGCAGGATCGTCTACGATATTCGCCCTATGACCACACCATCAAATTATCAAAATTTAGGAACTGACTTAGACTATTCATATGTTGAAGCTAATAATCCTGCTTACTCATCTATTGTTTCTGCTGTGTCTAACAGAAAAACAGTTATGTTTGGCCAACAAGTATTGAGTCAAACTAATCCATACCCTATTGGAAATATAAACAATAATATTAATTATGTTACAAATTTATTAACTCCGTGGGTTGACAAAGATTCTACAAATATTATCGGAGTTACGCCAACATCGGTATTTTACAATACTCGTCGTACTACAACTGGTACTACAATTAGAGGTCAATTTAATTTATTGGAGAATTCGGCTCAAACTCCTAATTGGCAGTATAATTCTAATACACAAACTTCATTCCCCGTACAATTAGTAGTACCAAATGACACTCCGTGGAGTCAGATTACTTCTGCCACTTTTGCATCATCTGCCTTGGGTATACAAAACGGTGGCACATTGTGGGCATGGGGATTAAATAGTTTTGGTCAATTAGGTCTTGGCGATCAAACTAATAGAAGTTGGCCAGTACAAATAGGATTTAATCCAATTTGGAAACAAATAACAACTGGTACTTATAGTACAATAGCTGTGCAAAGCAACGGTACACTATGGTCATGGGGTAATAATAGTTGGGGTCAATTGGGTACTGGCAATCAGGTTAACTATTCAAGCCCAGTTCAAGTTGGTGCGCTGAGCGTATGGTCACAAGTTTCTGTTGGGCAAAATTTTTCAGTGGCATTACAAAGCAATGGTACATTGTGGAGTGCGGGTCAAAATAGTTATGGTCAACTAGGTACAAGCAATCAAGTAAACTATTCTAGTCCAATACAAATAGGCGCTTTAAGTATATGGACACAAATTTCTTGCGGTTATGCACATACCATAGCTCTTCAAAGTAATGGCACACTATGGGCATGGGGTTATAATGCTACTGGTCAACTAGGTAACAATACCTCAGGGGTGGGCACATGGGCATCCACACCAATTCAAATCGGAGCTTTAAGTAACTGGGCTAAAATATCAGGAGGATATAGCGGCGGCGCTGCTATTCAAAGTAATGGCACATTATGGGTATGGGGGAATAACGCCAACGGACAACTAGGTCTTAGCGATACTACTAACAGAAGTAGCCCAACACAAGTTGGAGCTCTAAGCACATGGATTCAATTAGTGATGGGGTCTAGTAATGGATTTGCTATACAAAACAACGGGACATTATGGGGTTGGGGAAGTAACAGTAACGGCCAATTAGGCAATAATTCATTCGGCGAAAGAATTCTTTCTCCTATACAGGTAGGAACCGCAAGTAATTGGGCGCAGATAGTTTCTAACTCGGCCGCCACATTGGCTTTACAAAGTAATGGTACATTGTGGTCGTGGGGCAGTAATAGTTACGGGCAATTAGGATTTACCCCTAATGGAATTTCTGTAAATAAAGTAACATACGGACTATAAAAAATAATGGCAACAGGCGCATACGGTTTACGAGGAAATACAAACTATGTTATTACAAGTAACACTTTGTATGAGGTTGGCCGTAATATTAGAATTAACAATTTAGCGCCAACTCCGGTAGCAGTTCCAAATAATTGGTCCCAAGTTAACTCTGGTTGGTATCATGGATTAGGTATACAAAGTAATGGCACACTATGGGCATGGGGTAGTAATACTTTTGGACAACTAGGCACTAATAATCAAATTACTTATTCCACCCCAGTACAAATAAGCGCAGTGAATAATTGGGCGTCGTTTGCTGGTGGAGCGTTTTCGTCATTGGCTACATATAGTACTGGCACTCTTTGGGCATGGGGTAATAATAGTTGGGGCCAGTTAGGTCTAAGCGATCAAACCCATAGAAGCAGTCCAACACAAGTAGGAAATTTAAGCACATGGACACAAGTTGCAGCTGGTGATGGATCTTCGTTGGCGTTACAAACCAACGGTACACTATGGGCATGGGGAAGAAATGATTATGGACAATTAGGTCTTAGTGATACTGTTGCTAGAAGTAGCCCGGTACAAGTTGGTACTTTAAGCACATGGTCGACGGTTACAGCCAAAAGTTATTTTGCTGCTGCTACACAAAGTGGTGGCACACTATGGGTATGGGGTAATAATAGCTACGGGCAATTAGCTACTCGTAATCAAATTAATTTATCAAGTCCAGTTCAAATTAATCCAGCACAAACTGTTGCGTATTGGAACAATGTTAGTGGAACTTATGGACAACAAGGTAGTGGACAGTTTGGTTTTCCAAATTCAGTGGCCATTCAAAGTAATGGTACTTTATGGGTATGGGGTCAAGGTTTTAACGGCTCCATGGGACTTAATACAACGACCGCACAATATTCCAGTCCAGTACAAGTAGGTGCGTTAAGTACATGGACTCGAGTTGCTTGCGGCTATGCACATACCATAGCTCTTCAAAGTAATGGCACACTATGGGCTTGGGGTTACAATAATAATGGTCAATTAGGCACAAGTAATACTACCGCCTTAGTCAGCCCAGTTCAAGTGGGGGCATTGAGCAACTGGGCCAGTCTTACTGCTACATATTGGTCATCGCTTGCTATAAAAAGTGATGGCACACTATGGTCATGGGGTAATAATAGTTGGGGACAATTAGGAACTAGTAATCAAACTAACTATTCTAGCCCAGTTCAAGTTGGAGCATTAAGTAACTGGGCTCAAGTTACATTAGGGTATTGGAGTACAATAGCACTTAAAACTGATGGCACACTATGGACTTGGGGTAGAAATGATACTGGACAATTAGGATCAAGTAATACAACAAATAGAAGTAGTCCAGCACAAGTAGGTGCTTTAAGCAACTGGGCACAAGCTGCGTTTGGTCAAAATTATGCTTTGGCTATACAAAGTGACGGCACATTATGGGGTTGGGGTGTTGGTGCTGACGGCTGTTTAGGAAATAATAGTACTAGTTTCTTTTTTAGCCCAGTACAAATAGGTACATCTATATGGCGTAATGTTTTCCCTGCTAAAACTGCTGCTTCCCTTGTCAATTTTGTAATGGGTATACAAAGTAATGGAACATTATGGGCTTGGGGTAATAATAGTTTTGGCCAACTAGGACTTAGCAATACAACAGTTAGAAGTAGTCCAACTCAAGTAGGAACATTAAGTAACTGGGCCAGTGTTAGTACTTCTGGATGGACATTAGCCACACAAAGTGACGGCACATTGTGGTCTTGGGGTAATAATACCTTGGGGCAGTTAGGAATTAATACCACAACTGCAATATATTATAGTCCAGTACAAGTAGGATCATCAACACTAGTTCCAGCTTCGTCTTACAAAGGTATTGCCGCAACAAATTTTTCAATGACCGCATTAAATTCTAACGGCACACTTTGGTCGTCGGGTAGTAATAGTTATGGTCAATTAGGCATTAACACTAGTACCTTGGTAGCACAAGTTTCAAGTCTAATTCAAGCTGGAACAAACACTGGTATATCAACTACTTGGGCACGAGTTGCCGGTGGCGGTCTTCATGTAGTAGCTACACAAAGTAATGGCACATTATGGTCATTTGGCAGTAACAGTTACGGCCAGTTGGGTATTGGTTCTGCTGGTACAAACATTGTTAGCCCTGTACAAGTTAGATTTGTATCTACTTGGAGTCAAATAAGTTGCGGATACCTTAGTTCATTTTCTATACAAAGTAATAGAACACTATGGTCCTGGGGAGCAACTTCTTGGAATTTAGGATATAACGGGCTATCATATACCAGTAGTGCCATTCAAGTTGGCGATGCCGGGGTATGGAAAAGTTTCCCGCGTGGTTCGCAAAACAATATTTGGGGCGCCGCAATAAATTCTAATAATAATTTATATGTATGGGGAGTTAATTCAAATCGTTTATTAAATTATAATTATTATTTTTATGATACTAACGATACTTCGACCCAATGTGCGATAATCGTTAACCCGGTACCATTAGATCTCACTTTATCAACACCGATAAAAGAAGCATCGTTTGGCGATCAATTTGGTGTGTACATACAATCAAATGGAACTTTGTGGGCGTGGGGTAATCAAAGTTATGGTCAAGTATGTAGTAACACGTTAGGCACTCTTCCTCGCCCAACCTATTTAAGTAATTGGACGGTTATTTCTACTGGAAATCAATGGACGCTGGCTATACAAAGCGACGGATCGTTATGGTCGTGGGGGAGTAACAGTAATGGTACATTAGGCATTGGCAATCTAACAAATATATCGACGCCAACCCTAGTTAACGCAACAAATACATGGACTAACATTAGCAGCACCGGATTAAATCATTGTTTAGGTATTCAAAGTCCAGGAACATTGTGGGCGTGGGGTAATAATACTTACGGACAATTAGGCACTGGAAATCTAACCAACTATTCGAGCCCAATTCAAGTTGGAGCATTAAGTACATGGACTCAAGTTGCTGGCGGGGGTTATAGTTCATCAGGTATACAAAGCAACGGCACCTTATGGAGTTGGGGATGGAATGGCAGTGGACAATTAGGCCTGTCAGATTTAACTTTTAGAAGCAGTCCAACTCAAGTTGGCGCTCCTCAACCATTGCCAGGAATTTGGACAAAAATGTCTACAGTTGGCGGTATCGCCTTGTCTATGTTGGCTATTAATAGTAATGGCAACACACTATGGGCTTGGGGTAATAATAGTTGGGGGCAACTGGGTGTTGGATCCGCAGGGCTTCTTATCTCCACGCCAGTTCAAATATCAACTACACAGTGGTTTTCTGTTAGTGCTAGCGGCAACTTCTCTTTAGCTATACGAAATGACAGCACATTGTGGTCTTGGGGTAATAATTCCACTGGCCAATTAGGTACTAGTAATACAACTAATAGAAGTAGCCCAGGACAAGTAGGTGCGTTAAGCAATTGGGCTGTTGTTTGTATTGGAGAAGGCAGTAATGGTTTTAGCGCAGCCATACAAAGTGATGGCACGCTATGGACATGGGGTTATAACTTCTTTGGGCAATTAGGACAAAGTAATACAACCAATAGATTCTCTCCAACACAAGTTGGCACACTAAGCACATGGTCCAATGTTAATGCTTCGACGCAATCAATATTAGCATTGCAAAACAACGGCACCTTATGGGCGTGGGGTTATAATTCCACTGGCCAACTAGGACTTAATACTACGGCTGGGGTTTTCAGTCCAATTCAAGTAGGAACAAATAGTAATTGGGTTCAGATTAATTGCGGTGATAATCAATCGGCAGCTATAAAAAGTGATGGCACACTATGGTCGTGGGGTAATAATAGTTTTGGCCAACTAGGTGTTGGGTCTGCTGGTGTAAATATTTTGTCTCCGGTACAAGTAGGTAGTACAAGTAATTGGGCACAAGTATCGACGGAATGGTTGTCTATGATAGCCACACAAAGCGACGGCACATTATGGTCTTGGGGACTTAATACTTTTGGCCAATTAGGCACTAGCAATCAAACAAACTATTCTAGTCCAGTTCAAGTAGGGGCATTAAGTACATGGACTCAAGTTAGTAATTTGGGCTATTCTATGGCAGCATTGCAATCAGATGGGATAATGTATACCTCTGGAAGTAATAGTTACGCTCAATTAGGCAACGACATTCAAGTTAACCGTGTTAGTCCAGTTCAAGTTGGATACGGTGGCGGGTTTGGCCCAGCTTCGTCTGCCATATGGACTAGTATTGCCAGAGGTTATGTTCATGCTCTAGGAATACAAAGCGGAGGTACATTATGGGCGTGGGGCGGTAGTAACCAAGGCGCTTTGGGCCTTGGCGCAGGCGGAAGCAAACTTAGTCCAACACAAGTAGGAACAGAAAGCTATTGGTCTCAAATATCAGCTAGATATGTAAATTCAGCGGCAATACAAAGTAATGGCACACTATGGACTTGGGGTTATAATCTGTATGGCCAACTTGGACTTAGTAATACAACAGATAGAAGTAGCCCAGTACAAGTGGGTGCTCTTAGTAATTGGGCACAAGTTTCGTGCGGATATTTTTATATGGCAGCTACGCAGAG
>JAUKPQ010021063.1:0-10268 GCA_032273045.1 Chloridella minuta
CCCAGCTTTCGTGGTCTGTTTGTATATGAAAATGAATACCTAACCGACGACCCTGAGTACTATGACTTTGTGTTTGAAGATGAAAAAGATGCTACACTATTTGGCCTAAAGTTCGGATCGCACTAATGGAAACAATTGTTGTACCCTACGAAAAATATGAAGTCCTAAGGGAAGATATAGAGGCTTGGCTTCGAACTCGGGGCCAAGGCACAGCACGTTATGGCGGTAGAGAAGATGTGATCAAACATTGGTTGGGTGGAGATGATTGGTGCTACTACACACAGTGGGATACAGAACGAATAGTTGAGACTACCGTTTTCCTATTCCGAAAAGAAGAAGATGCAGTTGAATTTGCCTTGAGGTTTTCATGAACAACAATACATTTATGATGGATAGATTGTTTTCTTCTAAAGTAATCTATAAAGATTTTACGGTACCTGATAAAGATAAAATAGTTAATTTATCAAAGCAGTTAGTTAACCAATATGATGATCAACCTTTTTACAGTACATGTCGTAGTACAGTAAAGACCAAATCGGATATATTAGAAATGCCTGAATTTGAAAAAATTCAAGATCAAATTATGAGTGTAATATCTGCTTATGTATCAGATCACAAGATTGATATTGACAGATTAACTCTTAAAGATTCGTGGTTAAATTATTATGATGTGCATGGGTATCAAGATCTACATCAGCATCCGGGTAGTGTACTTTCTGGAGTGTATTACATAAAAAGTTCAGGTAATAAGGATTTTTCATTTCAAGCACCCTGGCACTTTCATCAAGGAGTGTATCCAAATTACACAGAACAAAATCTTGAAAATGCTCATAATATTGATTACGACAGTAAAGAAGGACGATGTATGGTTTGGATGAGCCATTTGATGCATAGAACCAAACCTGCTACTTCTGAGCGGATTAGTTTATCGTTCAACGTATTCTACACTTGACCATAATTCACGTAACTGTTATTATATGTTAAAGGATAAAACATGATGCAACTTAGATGGCTCGTTAATGGCAACGAGCGTACACTACAATATCGTACAAACATGCAACCTGAATGGGAAGATGTACCTGAGGTTGTAGAAACCACAAGTCTATTTAAAGGTAAGTGTTCCAAGTGTGGACTTGCATTTATTGGCACAATGTCATATACTTGCACTCAAACAGATTGCCCAACTGGACTAGGGTCAAGTACTTAATGATAGATAGCACACGGTTACCTAAGACGCCAAGTAAACACTTTTGTATTGCTCCGTTTCAAAGCATTAGACAAAATGCCTACGGACGCAATAGTCCTTGTGCGTTTGGTGCCGGCGAGTGGCATCATGGTCATTTGACTCCTGTACAAAGATGGCATAGTCAGGAATTAAACAATCTACGTCAAGAGTTTGTTGATGGCAAAAAGCCTGCAGAATGTCATCGTTGTTGGGCAGAAGAAGATGCTGGCAAACCAAGTTTGCGACAACGTCAATACCAATATTTCCCAAATGATTATAATGATTTAATTCTTAGTGGCAAATGGACTCACGGACCAAAAACAGCAGTGTTTAAATCTAGCAATGTCTGCAACTTGGCCTGTCGTAGTTGTGCTGGTTGGGACTCAAATACGTACACACGTGAAGGTCAATTCTATGCAGAACTTTACGATACCAAAATTGACAATAAACGTCACAACAGATTTATTCCGCTACTGAGTCCAAAGCACATGGACTTTATGCAATATAAAGACATTGCTGACAATTTAGAAAAAATTGACTTTTTTGGTGGCGAACCATTTTTAAATATTACCCAATTAGATTTATTAGAATACCTAGTACAACAAGGACTTAGTAAAAACATTACCTTGTTTTACAGTACCAATTGTACTAATCATCCAACTGAACGTTTGAAACAGGCATGGAGCAAGTTTAAACGTATTGAAATTTCGGTAAGTATTGATGGTACAGACGCACAATTTGAATATATGCGCTGGCCCGGCAAATGGGATGAAGCCCAATCTGTACTGACTCACATACTCAGTTTAAAAGATACTTTGGATTGCGAAGTTTATGTAATGGCCGGACTCACAATCAGTATCCTAAATGTTTGGTATGCTGATGATATACATACATGGCTTAAAGAAAGAATTGGAGATGTTTATATTAATATGGTAAATTCTCCCGAATATTTGTCTTTACATATTCTCCCGGATCATGTAAAATACCAAATACGCAATCACGTAAAGCATTCAGAAGTACTAGGATATCTGGATATCAAAGAGCACAACCCGCAGTTATGGAAGCAATTTATTATTTGGACAAAGAGGCAAGACTTATATCGCAATCAAGACTTTTCTAAAATAGTGCCAAGTTTTTACGCTATTATTAAATCAGATTGGGATTCAATCGTTGATCTATCGGAACAAAATTTTTATGACAATTAAACGAATCGGCTTTGCCTGTAAGTGGATAGATCATCCTGAGCAAGTAAATGGTATAGGACCTAAAGATGATGCTAAGAAATACAATACTGGCTCCACTACTGTCGCATGGCTCAATAGACAGACTCGTGATACTGCCGAACAAAAGCTATGGGACCTCATGGCGCAAAACATTGAAGCGACTCGTCGCTTGGTAGAAAGGGTAGGTAACTTAGATGAGCCATTACGCATGGTACGTATTAGTAGTGATTTACTTCCTGTGTTCACTCACGACGATTGGCGTTATTTTTGGTCTAAGCCAGATGTGGTGGAATACTGCGAAAAGCATTTTATTCTCGTTGGCGATATTGCTAGGAATCGCAATGTTCGCTTATCTATGCACCCTGGCCAGTTTACAGTTTTGGCTTCTGATAACCACGCAGTCGTTGAACGTTCTATAGAGGAGTTTGAATATCATGCTACAATGGCCCGTTGGATGGGGTTTGCAAAACAATTCCAAGACTTTAAAATCAACGTCCATATCTCCGGTCGTCAAGGTCCAGAAGGTATCAGACGTGCTTACAGCAAACTCAGCCCCGAAGCAAGGAATACAATTACAATCGAGAACGAGGAGATAAGTTATGGACTTGATGAGTGTCTTAGCCTTGCTGATCTTCTTCCAATTGTTATGGATGTTCATCACCATTATATACATGATGATGGCGAATACATCAGCCCTAGAGACCCAAGAGTCCAACGTGTGGTTGAGAGCTGGCGTGGTGTTAGGCCTACTATGCATTATAGTATCAGTCGTGAAGATTGGTTGGCAGGTCATAATCCCAACGTTATGCCAGACCTTAAACTATTGTTAGAAGCTGGACATAAGAAACAAAAACTTAGAGCACATTCCAACTTCTATTGGAATCATGCAGTTAACGCATGGGCACTAAGTTTTAATGATCAGTTTGATATTATGTGCGAAAGCAAAGGTAAGAACATTGCTAGCCTGCAGTTATACGAACAAAGTCTTGCTCGAACTGTTGTCGAAAAAGATCATACCAGTCTGTTGTTAGCATAACCTGTGCATTGTGTTCAACTATGGGACGAATACGTTCTAGTATTTGCTCCTGTGGTTGTTCACTTAACCACTTGACCTGCGCCCAAGCCTGAGCCCAACGTAGTAAATCATCTAGCTCGTTGTCGTAACTTTCATCTATTATGTCACCAAATGTCTTAAAGCCTAACCGTCTCAAGTTGGCTAGATATCCTCTGCCAGCAAACATAACAAACAATCTTTTTGCTATTATAGGTTTAGCAGTCTTTTCTGTAAAGAAAGCAAAGTTGTTTTGCCAACAAGTTTCTGCTATAACCGTATATGCAGTTTGATTATATACATTCATGGGTATAATTTGACTTACACTCATGTTATGTCCATAATAGTCAACATGGTCTATGGTCCAAGTGGGAACATTGTGCATGACCATACCTTCCAATTCCCAACGCCATTGTTCAGGATCTTGTGAAAAGTTAGTGGCTTCATTATTGAAATAGGTGCAAATGCCTACCCCTGGATCTCGTCTTACTGCTCCATAAACAAAGTCCCTGTGCTGCTTCTTACGTCCTAGCAATATATCAAATGCTCTATACTTGGGTTCAAATGGCTTCAACCTATGCAGTATCTCGGGCAAGTAATGTCTGTAGAAGTATGCACTGGTTTCAAACCAATCCATAAATGGATATATTTGAGCATGCTGTAAGGTAAAGTTAACAAAGCCGCAGATATAGTAAGTTACATTAGACAAATCAGTATTGCGAATAAAGCGTACAATTTCTGGATGAACTTCTGTAGTTACTACAAATACATGCTGGCACGTTTGAGTCAGATCCTTGACCCGTTGTTCAAACTCGCTATCAAACGGATACGGAACATGTAGTGCTGCTACTCGTCGTGTATAAGATGAAAAAACATTGACATCTGTTACAATGTCAATGTTTGTGTGGTTTTGAAACTTTGAAAAATGATACCGTATAGTATCGGAGTCAATAAAGACTCCGATCTTTTGTGAATTCATTACTTCTTAGCTGTTTTCTTTGCTGCTGGCTTCTTGGCTGGTGCTTTCTTGGCTGCTACTTTCTTGACTGCAGTTTTAGCCTTGGTAGCTGTTTTCTTAACAGCAGTTGATGCCTTGGTTGCAGCGGCTTTGGTTTTCTTAGCAGCGATATCGCCTAGAAAAACTGCATCGTTTAGATTCACTTTACCATCACCGTTTGCGTCCAAAATTGGCAAAATTGGTGAGCTTGAACCTTGTGGCTTTCTGTTAGCCATGAATACCATTAAGCCTGCTAGAATGACTAGGGCGATGATTACTAGAATTTCCATTTACTTCTCCTTGAATAAAATTGTAAAAATATTTATAGACCGCATTTGGAGTAAAAATATTTTGACACCAAAATAATAATCATATATAATATTGTGCAATGCAACATTAAATACTTGCATGCTAAACCATATAATCAAGGAGATCACAATGTTTACAGTAGACACCGTAGTTGACCAAGCAACCAAAAACACCAAAACCGTATTAGGTTACATTCCTAACGAAGATGTGCGCTCAAGCCTAGAAGTTCTAGTTGATGCACAAGCAACCTATACAAAAACCGTTATGAATACTGCAACTGATCTTGCTAAATTAGCAACAGAAAATGTTACTAAATTCGCAGCAGAAGCTCAAAAAGCCAAGAAGTAATTAACTTTTTAGCAACAACCCCCCAAAAAAGCGTCTTTCGAGGCGCTTTTTTCTTGCCCAAAATGGGCTGTTTTGCTATAATGTGTGTATAGTAATTAACAAGGAGTCAAAAATGAGATTGCGTATAAATGACAGAGTTACTTGGCATTGTTTAGCAGGTCACTTGACAGGCACCATTGTTGATATCGTACTAGATCTAAATGCAGCACAAAAAGTTGTACCCTGGATTGATATCAAAACCGAGCGCAATACTGTTAGACTTTGTGCAACAGATAGCAATCTTATAATGATGTCAGTAGAAAAGGAAATAGCATGAACGGATCAAACTTTTACGTGGCAAGTGTAGCAGGTGGGTGGCAGACTATGGTGCATACCCCAGATGGTAAAGATTGGCCTTTTGGTCCTGTTATGAATAATGTAACAGATTTGTGGGACTGGCAGAGAAACAATTTGTTTGCTGACCAAGAAATGGTTGACTAAAAAGGTCCATTTTGCTATAGTGTTTATGTTGGTGCACCAGGGCACACAAGCTCTTCTCTGCGCTGTTATATATTTTGCTAATTTAACTAGGAGTCGCAAATGACGTTTGAAACTAAAGTATTAGCCAGTGTTAATAAATTACTAACACCAGGCGATCGTGCTAGATTTGTACATGGTAAACTGTACGTTCGTTGTAGCGAAGTTGCTGCAAACGGCTTGGTTGATTCTTTGTCTAATGAATACAAAGACACCATAGTAACTCTTACCAAATGGGTTACGGCTACTGAGTTTGCTTTTGATTTTGCGTAACCAAAAAAAGGTTGCACAAAAAGGGTAGTTTTGTTATAATTCAACTGTAGTAATTAATTAGGAGTAGTTGTTATGTCAGCAAAATTTGCAAATGAAGCAGTTTATATTTTACAAATGCGTTCTGCAGATGCTATTCGTTATATTAGCAAAAATGCAGGTTGTTCGGTAGTGGAAGCAGAAAAGGCTTTCCGTTCCGCAATTACTTTCCATAAAGCAAAATGAAACTAATCGCACTATTGTTGGCTACCGCAGCATTGACTGGTTGTGCCAGTGTTAATGAGTTGAGTCGTGTATTAGATGGCCCAGCACCAGAATTGTATGACGGTAAAAGAAAAGTAGTTATCTATTGCGAAAACGCAAATGAGCATATCTACTATCTTAAAAACGAGGTCGCTAATAGCAGAGATGCAGCATTTATTAGTGAAACTAAAAACTTAATTTGGAATATTAAATTCTCATGCACATGAAAAAATTAATAATCGCAGCAGCAATCGCAGCCACTGGCCTTGCTAATGCCGAGTGCTATACTAGATCCAGCACCGTAGCAGAAAACGATGCCAAGATTGAAAAGATAGCTGATGTCCAAAATATGTTCGTTAAGCTGAAATCTGGACAGATGCGTTGCACTAGCACCTTTAGAGTATTGATTAAGGGTAACTGGTTCACTGCAGAAGGACAGGCAATAGTGCAGCCAGACGTTACAGAAGCGCAGGCATGTGCTCGTGCCCAAAACAATGGTCGTCTTACATTGTTACAGGCTGTTAGCAAACGGTCCATGACTGTACAAGAAGAAATGGTTTGTACGGATCAGGACTTGCCCAAAACTCGTAATTCTGTTAAAATAGGTGATGTAGTAAAAGAAAGTGAAGTACAGCCAGACCCGTTATGGCCCGAAGCACGTAAGTTACGGGACGGTAATACATGCCGTAGATTTGTAGAAGCGGACTTGAAGGGCGTAGATATGCAGCGTTCTAAGGGTGTTATTTGTCAAATATCTGAAAATGCTTGGAAAGTGGTTGACAAATATTGAGTTTTATTGTATAATGTAGTTGTAGTTAAATTTTATTAATAACTTTGTGAGGTGTATTATGACTGTATCTAAATTTGTTGTTGCTACCGCTGTTTTGTTGTCAGTTGCTGGTTCTGTTGTTGCTGGTGAGTATGACATTGTTAAGGCTGCTCCTGTTGCACAAGCTGAGATGCCTGCGTGGTTTGTTAAGATGCCTAGCGATACGCCAGACATGATTTTTGCTTCTGCTACTGCAGCGAGCACAGACATGCAGATGGCTATTGACAAGGCTCGCTTACAAGCTGAGCGCAAGTTAGTTGAGATGCACGGTGCTAAGATTAGCTCGTTAACAAAGAGCAATCGTACGGACACTGGTGACAACATGGTAGAAAGTACCAGCGTTACTGTACAGAAGAACGCTAACGGTGAGTTGATTGGTGCTCAACGTGTTGACAGCCAAGTAACTTTTGATGGACAGAAGTATCGCGCTTTTGTATTGTTGCGCTTGCCTTTAGCAGAAAACAACATTCTGCGTAAAGAGAAAGTAAACACTCAGACACGTAAAGAAGCTGAATTACGTGCAGCTCGTTCGCAACAAGAACTTGAGCAGCGTCGTATAGAGGAAGCTCGTGCAGCTGAAGCTGCTGATGCTCGACTCAAAGCTGAATTAGGTCCTAAGCCAGAAGTTTCAGTAGCACCAGCAGTAGCACCAGCAGTAGCAGTAAAGCAGTAAGTGTTTCATATAGTATTACCTTCAAAAATAGGTTGTCTTAGCCCTCCGCAGTTTGGAGGGCTTTTTTATTGATTAGCCCAAACTATACAGAAAACTAAATACTAGATGCATCTTAACGAGATATCACAAAAAACCAAATACAAGCCAGAAGTGTTTTTAGACATGGACGGAGTTCTAGCCGACTTCTTTGCAGAATACGCTAAACTAGCTGGTATGCCGGACGGCAGCACCTACAGGGACATTCCGCCTGCTAAAACAGATCCTACCCTGAACAAAATGATAGGAACAGACTTCTTTTACAGATTACCCAAATTCCCAGTTGCAGACAAAATTGTTGAATTGGCTGTTAAACTGTTTGGCAGCTACAACATCTGCAGTAGTCCGTTACGTGGTGATCATGAGAATTCAGGCGCACAAAAAACACGCTGGTTGCAGAAGAATCTAAGCATACAGCCCCAACACATTTACATAGAATCACGTAAAGAAAAACACGCAGTACAACCAGATGGTACTCCCAATATATTAATTGATGATCGTAAAGATAACATCATTAAATGGGAAGCAGCAGGCGGTGTTGGTATCAAGTTCCAAGCTGATGAAGATGGCCTGGATGTAATCGCTCGTGGTATGCGTCGTGCTATAGAAATATATAAAGGCAAGAGAGAGCAGGATCAACTAGATCTAACTCCTAGCCTGGATCGTGGCCTGCCTGTTGCTACCAAGCCAGGCAAGGAAGTTAACGAAAGCGATGTCATAATTGATCGTGATGAAATCAATCACGAAGCAGAAATTAAACGATTTATTAATTGGGTTTACGACAAGAAGAACATTGGTGGCGTTCGTCCCAAGATTATATTCAGTAATGAAAAAGAAGGACCGGATATGCACCACACTGGTTGGTATCGTGACAGTGAGAATCTAATGTGGGTTTATACCGGCAATCGTAACTTGATTGATATATTAAGAACTGTGGCACATGAACTTACACATCGTAAGCAAGGCATACAGGGACGTATTCGAGGACATAGTCCTCCAGGTAGTAAACTGGAACGTGAAGCAGATGCAGAGGCCGGATACTTGATGAAGTTATATGGCAAAGAACATCCGGAGATTGTAGAATGAGATCCACAGACTTAGTTAGAACCAATGTGGCTTACCACGATGAGCTAAATCCAAAAGCATGGGACAACGAGCAGCTACGTCCTGAAGTAAGAGATAGATTGTTGCAAATTGCCATGATCTTTATTGACTATTTAGACATTCCAAATTTTGATGCACTAGACATTGTGTTAACAGGCAGCATTGCCAATTATAACTATACTCGCTTTAGTGACTTTGATTTGCATGTAGTAACTAGATACAAGGACCTGCGCTGTGATGACATCGCCGAAGCGTTCTATCGTGCTAAAAAAGAAGTATGGAATAACCAACACGACATCATGATACGTGGGCATGAAGTAGAGCTATATGTTGAAGATGTAGAACAGCCACCGGTTAGTGGCGGCATTTACAGTGTAGTCAACAACCGTTGGATCAAACGGCCCAGCTACAATCCACCACGTATAGATGACCGTGCAGTAAACGCTAAAGCCAATGACCTGATGCAGCGTATTGATCAAGCCATTGCTGGTGACGACGTTGAAGATATAGAACGTCTGCGTACCAAAATTAGAAACATGCGTCGTTCAGGACTAGATACCTCGGGTGAATTTGGTGTAGAGAACCTGGCATTTAAAATTGTGCGTAACCTTGGTTATTTAGAGAAACTAAGTACAGCATACACCCAACAACAAGATAGAGACCTAAGCCTATGAGATACCATGAATTTATAACAGAAGATGCAGAACCAAAACTACCTGGAGCAGTTAACGGTGTTAAGGTTATGAGCCCAGAAGAGTTTGCTGGAGTAGAAGATGAAGAGGTAGATGAAGCTACCAAGCTACCAGCAAGTAGTCGTGAGTTTGGTGACCAAGAGTTCCAAGACTACATGACACGTATTGTTGGCGCTCCCGACATTGATAAAAAGACTGGCGAAGTCAAAAAAGATAAAAAAGGTATTGACAAGTATGTAAGTGGTAAGTTAAAGACCGACAAGTATAAACTACCATACGTGCATCGTTCAAGTGCAGTTGAATACTATGATGAAAAAGGTAAACGTTTTAAAGAAGAAGCAGTCGTTGCAGCACTACAGCAGCGTCCAAAGAAATTACTAAAGCAAAATGAAAAAATGAAGCACAGCAACGGAGATCTAGAACAGTTCTTCAATGTGGGCTTTGCAGCACTAACAGGCATTGCAGTAGATGAATCAACAAATAAACTAATCGTAGTTAACACTTGCCCAGGCGCAGGTTCATGTAAGGTAGATTGCTTTGCCATGAAGGGCGGTAAGATTCAATTCAAAGCAGCATGGTTAAGTGACGGACGTATCTTAACATACTTGTTAAATGATCCAAGTGGTTTCTTTGAACAATTAAGCAGTGAAATTGCTAAAGAAGAAGCAGATGGTAAAAAAGGTGGATATGCAGTTACTATACGTTGGCATGACGCTGGTGACTTCTTTAGTCCTGAATACTTGGACCTAGCA
>JAUKPQ010021073.1:0-10262 GCA_032273045.1 Chloridella minuta
TTAGTTTCTCGGCCGAGCTGACTAAATTGATGGTAATATCTAAATGCTGGAACAAAGTCCTCAGATGGGTTTGCTAACCAATCATCACCAACTTTGAAAGTAATTGCCCAGGTTTGTTTTTTATCATTGGTTCTTATCTCGGTTGTGTCAATCAATTGTTTGTATGGCATTTCGACCCAGGCCGCTATTGATATTCCATTGAGATTAGAAAAATCAAGACAAAAATTAGACATAATGTTTAAAATAAAAAAGCACTGAGATCTCAGTGCTTTTATATATCTAGTGTAAGCTGGTTAAGCCAAATTTAAAGTGTGAGTCAACGTAGATCCAGCTGGAACTACCCAAGCATAAGATCCTTTTTTACCATCTTCGAGTGTTGGGTGTGGTATTGACACTCCATCAATACTTGCATCTGATCGTGCATCGCCGTCAAATACTGGTCCAAATATATCTGCGCCATTATTTGTGTTAATACCTGTTGGCTCGTAATTGGCTTTAACAATACCAAGTATTACCGAATTGCCGCCGCTGACAGCAACTGTCATAGGAAATGCCCCTCGGCCGCTGACTCCGCCTGGAAATGGTACGCTGAACAACAACACTTGATCAGCAAGAGCTAATCCACGTGGTGTTGTGTCAGAAACAGTTGGTACTGTGCCATTAAAAAGTTCAGTGCCATCGATACTAGCAACTAAAGTTACTGGTGTATCCCCGTAGCCTTGTCCAAAAAATTGTAAGGTGCGTGTTGGTGTAGTCATGATTAAGTCTCCTAAAAGTATTTATCACTGCCAATGACTTTGCACATAGGAATCTGTAATTTTGTCGGGCTTAGGATTACCATGAAATACTAATATTGATGCAGTTTTTGGGGGATTTGTGCCGGTGTTTGGTTGCAAAAAACGTCGTTTTTTAAAACTGTAGCCTCCGTCTAAACATTCCCAACGCCAACTTTTTACTTGTTCTACTGGTAAAAATTTAAGGTGAGTTGCTGGAATTACAGCAGTTATATAATCCTGATCTCCATGATATCCTGCAATCACAGCGTTAAAGTTTTCCTGACAAAATTGTTTCCAAACTGACTCAAACTGAGCAGTGTTCCAGTACATTACGCTAGAATTTACGCCGTAAAATGTAGGTCGCCATAGGCGTTTAAAATCTCTCACAGCCCAAAAATTGTTAGTGGGTAATTTTACCAACCAGTCTAGGTTATCAACAACAACGGTGTCAAGATCAAAGTATAGTAGTGGCCCTCTAAAATGTTCAGGGTTAAACAACTGCATCTTGTACCACCAGGCTCGTTTAGGACCCTTTAATCCCCAATCAGTTAAAACATGTTTGATCATGGGTGCAGGGACCGGGCGATCCTCCTCGGTATAAACATGTAATCTAATACCCCGAGTGATGTGTCTATTCAGCATGTTGTACAGGCGTTCGACATAAGACCAGTCGTAAGCCGTGCCATGAATTACACAGGCACAGTCTATAGGAGTTGTAATCTCTTCAGCCACAAGCCCTCCTTTATTTCTTCTACTGTGTATTCTGTGTGCGAAATTTCTATTAACCAGCGAGCACGATCCGTTAGATATGGTTGTTCTAATTCAGCATATGAAACTGAAACAGGATATGCCAAACTGGTTCTATCCACTATGGGCCTGGTTCCAGATATTGCAGCCTGTATTCCTGGGCCTGAATTATAATTAACCACAGCATGACAATCAAAGTGCATGTCAAAACTGTCATAGGTGTTGGACAGAGGATGTGGTTCTTCGAACACAATGTCACTGGGTAGTAGTCGTGTGTCAAGTCTTGATCTAGGGTGAGGCCTAACGCGAATGGGCCGATCTGTGAATTGTTTTAAGCGAACAATTTGTTGATATATCCAGGCTTCAACACTGGGCAACTCAGCAACTTGTAAACTGTGCCGATGTTGTGCCGAGATTAAAATTTCTGGACTGTTAAATGCTGACATGGCCAAACTGATGCCTAATTTCTTAGGTCGATCTAGGTCTAAGTTTTCTGTGTGTCCATAATAACCATCTGAGGTAATGTTGTTTACAGCAATCTTCCAGGTACGTCCTCTATGTAAGGCACCAACTTCAACAATGATCACTGGCTTGTCCTGTGCTCGATAATGTTCATATACCTGTTTATTTGATTGCATCCGACCATGCCACAGCACCGACCATATCACAACAGCATCGGCTTCCATTGAATTTTCCAGCAAGGTGACGCCAGCTGATTGTGCTGATTCTAATAGTGCATTCATAACAGCGTAACTGTTTTGAGCACATTGAAAAGGAAAATAGGCTAAGGTTTTGATCACTAAATATCCGTGTGAAATATACTGTAGTTACCACATTTAATTCTCAGGGGTATAAACAATACGGTCAACGAATGATCCATACATTCCTGGCCAACTGGCCTGCTGATGTAACACTTATTGTGTATGCTGAAGGGTGTACTGTGTCAGAAACCGCCCCTAATTTAATTGTGCAAGATCTTGATCAAGTATCTGGGCTAACTGCATTTAAACGTCAGTGGCGGGATGTTCCCAAGGCCAATGGCAATGTCAGCCAAGATCCTGTGCGATCGCGTCGCAAAGATGCTGGCAAAGGATTCAAGTGGGATGCTGTGCGTTTTGCCCACAAGGTCTACAGCGTGTTTGATGCGGCTCGACATGCTGACAGCGATTACTTGATTTGGATGGATGCTGATATGATCTGCCACAGCCCTGTCACAGTGGAACAACTAGATCGGTTGTGTGACAGAGACCTGTGCTACTTAGGGCGTCGCGGCAAATACACCGAGTGCGGATTATATGCTATGAATTTACACAGCAACGACGTTCACAAATTTTTAAGAAAATTCCAAGACTATTATGATTCAGCTGAAACAGGTATTTTTACCTTGGACGAATGGCATGATAGTTTTGTATTTGATGCGGTAAGAAATATAGTACCAGTTACTTCTCGAGACTGGAGCAGTCATTTAATTGCTGGCGAAGGGCATCCCCTGATCAACAGCGAGTGGGGTGCGTATTTAGATCATCTCAAAGGTAGTCGTAAAGCACATGGTCGTAGTCACGCCAAGGATTTAATTAAACAAAGATTAGAAAGTTATTGGCAATGAAAAATTACATAATCTGTCTGAGTAAAATTGGTGCTAGTTTGGCCACTGCTACTAATCTCAAACAACAATTAGAAAAGTACGGCGAATCTGTAGAACTGTTTGAAGGCACCTACGGCAATGATGCTGTCCGGATGATGGAAGAAGAGGAACGTGTGTTTCATCCCTGGGGTATAAAAGGACCCAACTGCCCAGCAGACCCCAATGACAAATCAGTACTCAAAGCATCAACTCCTGGAGTCAAGGGTTGTTTTTATAGTCACTATCGATTGTGGCAACTATGTGTCGAGCTTGATCAGCCCATTGCCATTTGGGAGGATGATATTGTGTTATCCAGAGCTTACTATCCTGTGGAGTTTGAAGATGTGCTAGTGATTGCCTTGGGCCACCCAACAAAGAGTCAAGGATACATATCGTATTTAGAAGATCCCATTGGTCATCCAGCGGCACAAGAATACCGACAAACCAGCATGCCAGGATGCTGTGGTTATGTTATAAAACCACACGCGGCTAGAAAATTATTAAACACGTATGAAAAAACTTTTTTACCCGCTGACAATGCTATCAATCAATATCATGTTAAGATACAAATACACAACTATATAACAGGCACAGCGTTAGTGGAAAAGGACGGCAAACAAAGTCTTACTCGCACTAAATTTTGGAACAAGATGTTGGAGAAATAATTATGTGGATCCTAGCTACCCGTACAAGAGTCAACAACTGCAAAAGATTTATCACAGGCTGGGTTAATAGCCAAGCATCAACTCCAGTTTATGTTCGTTTAGACGAATGTGATCCAGACCTTGATGAATTAATTTCTCTGCCGTGGCCTGAACAGTTTACCATACATGTAGGACCAAGGCAAGGCCTGCGAGCTGCCATGGAAGAAATGTTTCAAGCACATCCTAACCAAGCATGGTACGGAATACTAGCCGATGACCTTGTGCCACAAACCGCGCAGTGGGACCAACTCTTGGTCGAACGTGCTGGATCAGGCTGTATTTCTTACCCTAACGACTTAGGTAGAAAAACCAAACTGCCCACACATCCTTGCGTTGGCGGAGATCTAGTGCGAGCACAAGGATGGTTTGGATTGCCTGTGGTCAGGCATTATTGTGTTGACAGTGTGTATCGGTACATTGGAGACGAGCTAGGAATTAAACATCGCTTGGACGATGTCGTTGTTGAGCACTGTCATTATTCAGAAGATAAAACCGAACGTGATGGCTTGTACAGAGAAACCAGTCGTTTTAAAGGCTCAGACGACGAAGCTTATACTGCTTGGTTACGTGATCAAGGACCTGAACTAATACGACGCTTACGATCTCTAGGGTTTACTGCTCAATAGCTGAAAAGTTGTAGCTATGCCCTGGATCATAAGTTAACGCAGAACCCAAGTATTGTTCAATTAACCGTAATGCTTGACCCGAAGTCCACTCGTCTACAGTGTATTGACTCCAGGCCAGGTGTTCGTGCCAGGCATCTCTCAACTCAGGTTCACAAGGATTCTGCCAATCATCGTAGGTATTACGTCCAGCGGCCCAGGTCGGACATGGTTCTGTACTGATTACTTTTTTGCCATACCAAAATGCTTCACAGGTTATGGCCGAACTTTGTGCTACCACAAGATCGGCCCAGTCAAAATCTTCCCATAAAGTCTGCCAGCGTTGCCAAGGCTTCCTTGCCTTGTATCTTATTTTAATGTTGGCTCCAGGAAATTGGGCGGCTTGACTTTCTGCCCATTGTTCGGGGCTCATGTGACTCCAACTTAGAGTGGTTAGTTTGCTGGGTGCAATCAACACATTCTTTACCTGATTGACCTTCCAGGCATGCCTTGGTAAGTTCATCAAATTCCAGCGACTGTATGGAACTGGTCGGAGTTGAGTATTAGCCCAACCATTAACACTTACCCTCCATAGTCGTCGATGTTTTTCAGTATGGTTTCCTACATAGCCTCGTCCGATGTATACAGCAGGTTGTCCACGATTTAACCAGTGCCGTACATACCAACTTCGCACATCTGATCCGGCAATGACCAGCATGTCTGGACGAATATCTCTCCAGTCATCTACAAAGTGTAAACAATCAAAATGGTTTTGCCATCCTGTTAACCAAGGATGATCAGGAGGAAACTCCGATGTTAGTAATTGGGCTTCCATGGTTAAACAAATTGACGTATATGCCGCCAGGCTGTACCGTTGCTGAGTTCTGCAAAGTTCCAATGGCTCATGGCTAAACGCTCGACCCAGTCCTGCCGTTCAAATGTTTTTGGTGTTTCTAGCTGACTTAAATCTGTGTTGGCCACAGCATGGGCTTGGCTATTTTGTGGCACAGGATCTGTGACAAAAACTGGTATGCCTTCTATGGCACCAGCTACTCCTGGACTGCTATTGTATGTGATTACCGCCCAGGCATTGTGCAGGTCATCTTTGAGTCCTGGGTTGGTACTAATTGTCCAGCGAGGATCCTGTGATAGATAAGTTTTAGCTTGTTTATCCCCAGGATGAGCACGAACTCTAATGGGTCTATTGGAATATTTACGTATTTGTTCTACTGTTTGATTCAACCACGACATGACACCAAGACCTTTCATTGACCAGCCACCTTGTCTTTGTGTACAAATCAAGATATGATCGCCATGCGTTCTCCAGGGTTGCAATGGCACGTCCAAGTCTTGGGATATTTGTTGCCATCTTGCCGGGTCTACAATCTGATCAAAATAGTTTCCAGTGGTAGGAAATACTCCATCAAAACTGTAACGCAAGTAGTTGGCTGGATGATCTTTTTGTTTATAGTTAAAAAGATTACTGTCAATCACTAACAATCGAGTACCAGTACTCCGTTGTGCATCTATCACTTGTTGTCTAAGAGTTAAGTGTGGTGCTGACTTACCTTGTTCATGCGTCCATCCTTGAATAACTGCCACGTCGGCTGGCATGATATTGAACCCAGTGTGTTTGACTGCTTGGTCTCCTAACAAGGCAACTCCGTCGGCAAATCTAGTTAATATTTCTCGCTTGCCAGAATTTTTAGTGCTAGGAGGAACACCAGCAATATAACAGACCGCCCGCATTAAATTTTCCTTTGCTGGCAGTATTCAGTAAAGATACGTTCTCTGTGCCACTCTTCACTTTGGGGGGTGTCAGCAAACTCGTGAAAGCACGGAGCACCAAGTGTGTAGTGTAACAGTTTGGCCGCAGGGTTGGGGCCGTACTCGTCGGGTAGCCAATTCCATTCAGGTGGCAACTCTCCAATGCGGTTGTCATCTACCCAACTGAATCTATGCAAATATGATCCAGAAGAATTTTGTACAAATTCTGGTGTTAGTTTTCTATTAGGGTGATTGGTGCAATTCCATAGTATTACACTGCTCCAGTTTTTCCTTGGATAATCTTCGTTTTTACTACCCAAGTATTTTTTCTTCATCTTGGTTTTGTAATCATGCTTGACCACCATGACGTCTTTGGTATTATCACGCAGGTTCCAAAGTTTGGTAATATCATCACGCACAATCATGTCGCCATCAATGAATATGGCCCAGCCTGTGTAATTCATCAAGTGTGGAACTAAGAAACGGCTGTAAATAAAGTGATTACTGCCATCTGTGTGAGTTTCCTCATAGTCTTGAAACAGATTCAAAGCCAAGGGGATAATCTGCACTGGTTGACTAGCATGTCTAATAATGCTGTTTACACAGGTGTGAAATGCGATGGCTTCTCGAGGATCGTAACCAATAAACACTGGAATCATACCAGTACTTATTATTGTTTTGCTAGGCTATTTAAACTTTTGTCTAACCAAGGCAACACTAAATCTTGTTGCCTAATATATCCGTGTGCATTGATACTGGCCACAGCAGAATCGGGCAATAGCTTTTTTTCTGCCAGCTCAAACAAGCTAGTAGTTTTAGGATCCATTGGCTGGTAACTGCTTTGATATACTATTGCGTGTAGCCACTCTTCGTTGGGACGTTTTAAGAAAAATCCCTCTCGACAATCCCACCCATTCACAGCCAACATATGAATCAAGTTAGGAATTGTATAGTGATAATAGCAACCACTGGATTGTGTAAAGAATTCTTTCTTTTGATGGTAGTTGGTAGTCTGCGGAACTACAATGGCCAACATGCCACCTTGACTGACAATGTGCCACCACTTGCCCAGGGTAGCCAAAGGATTTACGCAGTATTGAAATGAATCATGGCACCATAGAATATCAAATTTTTCTTTTGGCGGGAAAATCTCTTCTTCAAAATCAACATTTTGATACACAATATTAGAATATTTTTTTGTATTGCGAAGTTGATTAACAGAATCAACACCAGTACAACGTATGTTCAATGGCTCAGGATTATCATCTCGGGTGGTTCTAGTTGCCCACCATTCCAGATCTTCGCCAGTACCGCAACCAAGATCAGCCACAGTGGCAATACTTTCCATGAAGTCATTGTATTGATCCATGGCATTGAGTGTTTGTAAACTATGCTCATGACTTTCACCAGGTCGTGAAAATGTCATACCTGTATGTCCTCCATACCGGCTGTGCGTAAGCGTACAATATGACCCATTTGCCATTGTTTACTATCCAACCCTTTTAATATGCCTAACCATTTGTTGCGTAACAAAGCCACTTCATTGATAAGTGTTTCAAAATCAATGACTTCATCCTCGCCGTCTACGTACTTTTCAGCATCACGACTTGTAAGAGCACGAGCATAACCTTCCAGGTACTTTTGAAAGTGTCGACGTCGTATCTTGCGTAGTTGTATGTTAAGATGATTTAGGATTGCTTCAATTTCTTGAAGTTGATTAAAACGATGCTCAGTAATTCCTGGCAACTGGGTAATATTTTTTTCTACCAGACCGCCAATGCGGCAGTCCTTCCTGGCACTGTCAAGCTCTTGTTCATAGTAGGCAATGAAGTCTGGAATGTTGCCTAAATCGTTGGTTACTTTGCTATACCACATATTTTTTAAACTCCACTAACCATGGAAATACTAGTTCCCAGTTTGTTCCTCGACGTCGGTCCTTCTCGTCGAGATAGATTATAAGATCTTTTACTTTATCTATTTTTATTTCAGATTTTAACACTTTGTTCAAAATTCCTTCCATGTATGCACGAGCTGAACGATTTTGCTCATTGTCTTTCGGCATTAATTGCAGTATACGCTCAATATCTTGTTTGAACAAGTCTGATCCAAATATATCTAATTTAAGATAGTCTGGTGCAGGATTGGCTGCACTAAAAAAATGGCCAACACGACGATGTTTCCTCCACTCCGCTAACCGAGTCAACAGGTCAGGCATGGTTTTAATGGTCAATGGCACTATGGTTTGATTGATGTTTATGGTCAACCATTTTTTACTTAACAAGTATTGAAAATTATTATTCCAGTGTTCCAAGTCAATTCCCCAGCGTACATATTCTTGCTCTGGGCCCCAACAATCAATGCTACAAGTAAGGTCCACACGTTTGATCAACCGTTTTACCAGTAACTGTTCAAAACGATCAACATATTCTCTAATTCGTTGATTTGACACCATTAGGTTAGTTACTATGTTTAGTTCACATTCTGGATTGGGATATTGCTCAATCATATCCAACAACTTATCAAATTCTCGTTGATAAAACGGTTCTCCGCCCAGCACATGAAGCCTTCGAACTTTTTGAAATCCTGTTTCAAACCAAGACCAAAAATGCGGAACTAATTCTTTGAAATGTCCCTGGGACGATTCTAACCGAACCCCGCTGTTTTCAAACAATCCAAACTTGCGATTTTCTGCTTCAATAACCGAACTCAATGTATCGGTACAGTACAAACAACCTAAATTACACGCATTACTAAAATACACTTCAACTAATGGAGGATCAACATTGATAGCCGTTGGGTCCTTCTCTAATTCAACTGGACTAAGACCGGGTATTGCCTGAAAACGTATTCGATCACTAATACCGCCAGCTGATTCAATATCTTTACAATAAGAACAACTTTGCGTTGGCCACCGGCCTTGCAACATGTCTGTTCTTTCTTGCAATTTAAGTGGAGTGTTATGAAAGTTTACAAAATTATCAGCAGTTAGTTCAGATTCACCAGTTCTATGACAACTACGTGTTATTCCTGTATTAAGATATAACGTACTCCAAGCCCATTTAAGTTGACATGCTGTAGCGGTTTTAATTGGAAAATATTTTTTTTCCATCAATAATCGTCGTCTTCCTCGTCGTACTCAAAATCTTCTTCATCTTCGTCTTCATCTTCATCTTCAGCATGATCTTTGAGATAATGTGCTAATGCAGATTTGACTGCTGAATCTGTTTTGAATACTGATTTAATATCGTCTGCATCACAATCGTTGTCAATTAATACACTTACCAGTGTTTCTGCGGCGTCATCACGCTCTACTACATTGACATGACGCTTGAGTTCGTCCCAAATTTCTTTAGCTAATTCTACTGACATTCTTATTCCTCCGTAGCTGTCTCTTCAGTACTTACCGTTTCTTTCTGATTAGCAAAGTCAGCCATGACTTTATCTAAACAGCCATCTTCGTTTGATTCCCATGCTTTGCGGAACTGTTTGATAATTTCTCCATCGCTGGTCACAAACATCAAACGATTGCCGTCTTTCTTGAGTAGACCTTTTTTCTCTGCCAAATCAGTTAATCCACTGTATGGATTCATACCTGTTTCATACGGAATTTTAACTTGCATGCCTTCGAACGGCTTGGCATAACGAGTTTTCATTACTTTACAACCAGCACGGATACCCATAACATCGGAAATCTTGTTGCCATCCTCATCTTCTTTCAACTTCATTTTCTTCATAGCAACAACAATACTTGACGCATAGATAAAGCCTTGACCTCCGGAGATTTTATCATCTGGATCAAACATGTCTTGACTTGCGTAGGTATGATTGGTTGCCACCAAACCTACATTATAACTACCAAACATGTTGACTGAATTGCGAACCAACGCTGTAAGTGCTTTAGGTTTACGACCCATGTCGCCTTTCATGTCACCAGCTTCGAACTGGTTAACATCTGTTGGGGTTAACAACATACCCAAGGAGTCAATAACCCACAACACTTTCATGCGTTCGACATCTCGTAAAGATTTGTAGTCTGTCATAA